>OVAN01001222.1:0-33161 GCA_900406275.1 Anastatica hierochuntica | reverse complement strand
CACGGGGTAAGCCAGCAGCGCGCTGCGCCCAAATGCCAAGTCCTGAAACAGGGTAAGCCGGGGACATTCCTCGCTCCTATGTTTGCTACTAAAGATAAGAGTGAACTCCGTAAGAGAGCCCTCGCGTTCCCCAAGTCTCAGAACTTGTGATGGGAGCAACACTCCCTTTTTCACGACTTTCTCCCATTCTTGTGTCTTACTCATTCACCATTCTTTGATCATGGCTTGCCATTTGGTTGGGAAGAAGAGCCTCTTCCTCTCCATAGCAACTTAGCTTCTAAAGCTTCTCCTTTACCAACAACCACTTTGCGCCTACCTAATCTTGAACCTTTGCCCCGAGATGTTCTTGGTTCATACAGATCAATATCATTAAAATACGGTGACAATCGTCATCGGTGTTACTACTTATGCAACTTGTTTAGAGCTCATCAAGGTGGAGTCAATACTTTGTCATGGAAAACAAACAAACAATACTTCTACGTGCCTATTACAGCAGCAGCCAATGAGCTTAACATTGGATTAACTCTCATAAAAACTGCCAAGGAGACTGGATGGTTTGAGTTTAGACAGAAGAGAAAATCTTAACTTAAACTTCAAAAGGTTGGATAAAGCCCTCCCGGGCACCAGAAACTAAGTTCAAAGAAGACGACAAAAGAAAAGCAGAAGCACCAACGAAAACTAGAAGAAGTTCAAAACAAATTACAAAGAAAAATATATCAAGGCCACAGGCGGCCTAGTCTTGGTTTTCTCCATGGTCTTGGGCAAGCTCAGAGGCGACAGTTGGGGAGATGACGGCAGCATTAGATCCGAACTGGTCGATTTGGAGGTTTGGAGGAGCAGGAGGAGCAGGAGGAGCATCATCATTGCGAGCTGGAGGAGCAGGACGGGCGTCATCGTTAGTAGCAGGCACCTCGGAAGATACCACGACAGGAGCAACTTGCACCGAGGGGAGCTCGGAGGGACCAGCAGCAACCGAGGAGACCTCTACCTCAGCAGGAGCAGGGGTAGGAGCCAGCCGGCCAGCCAAGGAAGACCCTTCATAGCTATCCGATACCGGGGAGACCCGGAGGTCCTCAGCGAGATTGAGTTGAATGACATCCATTTCGTCAAGCTCATCGGCAAAGTCCTTAAGGGCTGTGGCGGCGAGCTCCCTCTCAGCAGTCAGGTCAGGCACAGCCCCTTGGGCCTTGCTCTCCATAATCTTGTCAATAAACTCAGCCCGGGCATGGGCTTGAGACTGCAAGAGAGTGTTCTCCTCCACGAACTTGGCGTCCGCGATAGCTCGCTCGATCTTCAGAAAGCGGGCTTTGTATTTAGTGGCGGCCTCCTTCCTAGCCTTCTTGGAGGCCTTCCGGGTTTCCCTGTCAACCTGCGCCCTGAGGCGGGAGACTGTTTCCTCATGCGCCTTGGCAGCACAGTCAAAGTGCCATGACATGTCAGAGAACTTCTTCTCCGCTGCCGCCAGCTTGGCCTCTGTCTTCTCTTCCTCCTCTTGAGCCCTACTGCGGGCTTCCTGCAGCTCGTTAAAGAGGTCATCAGCGTTGGTCTTAGCCTCCGACAACCTCTTTTCCATCATCCCCATCTTCTTCTGGTCCTGTTCTTCAGAAGCCAAGCGCTCCCTGAGAGCCAGGGACCAAGACGCCTCAAGAGCCTCATTCTTCACCTCCACCTCAACAACCTTTTTTGCCATGTCCTTCAGCTCGGTGTCCTTTTCCGTGGCCATTGTGACTGCTTTGCTGCGCATGCCCCTCTCGATGGTGAGGGCATGGCTGTCCTTGTACCATAGGGCCTTTATGCGGGCTATCTCAGCCTCGTACTCCAACCGGAGGCGGTTGAAAAAGCCTATCCCCTGAGAATCAAAGGTTGAGAGTTAGGACAAAGAGATCGAGCTAGGGAACAAGGGTCCCGGGAAGGTTACCTCGACATAACGCACACAGAACTCCTCATAGGAGTCTGTCTGCAAATGGAATTTTTTTGGAGGCGCCGGGCTGTCGGGAAGCTGGACGCCCTCACAGAACTTCGCAGCAACCTCCCTCCTGTGCCCAAGGGAGGAGGACTTGGGCCGATCGAGCTTCAAAAGAAGGCTGGCGTCATGAGGTTGGGAGGAGAGGGTTGCGGGCTCTGAGCTCGCGGGAGACCCTTCGTCTTTCGGCCTCCTAGGTTCTGACCTTGGTGGGTCAGAAGACCTCCTCTCTTCCGACCTCCGGCGGTCAGAGGAACCTCTCTCGCCCGATCTGCTCCGGCCAGGGGCTCTCTCCTGCTCTGTACGCTGTTTTTTGGAAGAACCAGTAGGAGGGGAGGAAGGGCGCTTCTTCGAAGAGGAATCGCGAGCTCCCGAGTCTCCCTTGCCCGAGCTCCCGGAAGGCCTCTCCCTGTCCTTCCTATTCTTGGCAGCCTTGCTGACCACGGCGAGGGCGGTATCACGGCTTGAGGGCTTGGCAGCAGCAGGGACCTTCGCCAGAGGGGGAGGCATCGAGCTCGGAGCAGCAGCGGAGCTCTCGGGGGGACCAGAGACCTGAGTATCCGCACGACCCTCTTTCAGAAGCTGCTCCCTCTCGGCCCAAAGTCGTTCTTCTTCTTCTTTGCTGGATGCTTCCTCAGCAGCGGCTTCCTCGTCAGCTGCCCTTTTAGCATCAGCAACTTTTTCCTCCTCAGCTTTCTTGGCGGCAGCAACTCTCTCTTCCTCAGCTCTTTTGGCAGCAGCTGCCTCCCTTTCTGCTTTCTTGCGGTGAGCTTCCGCAGCTCGCTGCTCTATGTTGGGCATAACAACAGAGGGGCGCACCATCTCGGAGGAAGGTAATTGAAGTCGAGGAGGAGAAGGGGGTGAAGGTTTGTCTGGCCTGGCAGCAACGGCCCTAGCAAAAGCTCTGGCGATACGGTCAGACGTGAAGAATGCCCAAGACCTGTTTAGAGCTCTCTTCAGGGATGCTGTCACTTCTTGAAGATCGACTCGGAGTGAGGGCTTCGAACGTATGGGAGCAACTGCAGAACAAGGAAACAAGAGCAAGTTAGAGAGGTACATACAAGTCAATCGGAGCAAACAGCGACCTAAAGTAGGTCGGCTACCAGGGTCCAGATTCCATATCCGGCGAGTGGAGCTAATGAACTGCTTTGGAAGGGAGTTGGTGTCAGCAAGGACATAAAAGTATGCCTGCTCCCAGAGCTCGTTCTTGGTCTTAGGGAACGCTACTAGCTGCGGGCGACCTGAGACGTAGTAGTGACCCGTCTTAGCATAAGCCTTAAAAGTAGTAAGGAGCTCCAGAAGTTGGACTCCGAGTTCCACGTCTCTCTCCGCGGCAATGACCATCAGGCCCAGGATCGTCCTGACAGACCCCGCTGTAAATTGGGAGAAAGCAACGGTCCGACGGCGGCAGTAGAGGACAAAGAGCTCGGGCAAGGGGAAGAAGAGGTGGCTCTCGAGGAAGTAGGACTCGTACACACAGAAGAAACCCTCAGGAGGGGTCCAGGGCCTCTCTGAGGGGGTAGGAAGCTGGATGAACACCGAGTCCGGGATCTTACACCTTTCCCTCACGGAAATAATGGACTTGGGCGTGCTGGTGGTCGGCAGGGCATTAAAAAAAGCAGCGGCAGGGGCGACGGACAACGGAACCGCCGGAATAACCGATGGAGCCGCGCGAACGGGACCAGCCGTCTCGGATTCTCCCACTTCCTCCGTTTCCTCGGAATCGGGGTGATAGACCTGGAGGTCAACCAGGGAAGAAGGAGAGAGAGGCCTCTCGGCAGAGGGCCCCGACGTGTCCCTCACCGTTGGCGACAGAGGCGGGGAGCCCTGACCGGAGGAAGAGGCGGCCGCAGAAGCGAAGGGGCGCTTCGAGGGTTTTCTGCGGAGAAGGGGCGCGACGAAATCCATGGAAATTTCGTGGAGTAGAGGGTACGCAGGCGAACAAGAGTCGCAGAAGGCGAATCGCAATGGAGAAAACAGAAATCACAAAATAAGAAAAGCAAATGAGAAGAATGAGGAAAGCGGAACAAACCTTTTTTCTTTTTCTCCAGAAGGGAAGTTGAATCGCAATGAGGAAGGAAGTCAGAAGGCCCCACCTTTTCAATGACACGTCTCACGAGCGTGATGACGTGGGCGGCGGATTAGACGCGCGTGGGACCCTCCAGCAAATCAAATCTTCCCAAAAAGCGCTAAACAAAGATCCTCAAATTAATTCGCAAAATCTCCCGGTTCAGTTAAGGAAACCCGACTCGGTTAACTCCAAATCTTGCCCATTTAGAAGATTTCTTGCCTTAAGAAGAGCTAGTCAGGAGATCCTAATTCCAGAATCTCAGGCCAAGCTTCCCTAAGCCAAGCTCGGGGAGGGGGGTTATTGGAGGAGGTGGTTCTACCCGTACTCGGTTTGGAGCGAATCGACCCGGGAGTCGATTGAGGAATCACCGTACCGGCGGGCCGTTGAAGCCCATCAAAGGGGGACTCAGCCCAAATTACAAGAAGAAAGAGGGGGCCCAATTGATTCAAAGTAAGGGAAAATAAAACCAAAGGATCAGACATTAAAAGTGGAGGTTAATGCGCAACAAAGGAGCAGTTACAAGCTGAGAGCAGTATAAGTAGAGAAAGAAGAGCTTAGGAGAAGGGATCGAATTTTCTGAGGAAAAACTTAGCTTGTAATCGTTTCAAACACTTCGTCCATCAATAAAATATAATTTTTCTGTCATACATCGTAGCGAAACACACACCCGATATTCTGTGTGGATTCTAGATCCAACAGTTTCAACCTGTGAGACAACAAATGTTTCGCTCAACGGTGTTTGCATCCTTGTTTCGATCTTTAGCAAGCAACTGATTTATCAATCGGGGAGTTTTAAATTTTCGGAAGAGAAAGATCCAAGATCAAGCACAAAACCTTTCTGTAGTTAGATTTGACTCGTAAAAAAGTTTCTTAGTTTATTCATATCACAGTTAAATACAATCTCAAGTCTCAGAAAACCAAATTAACCTTATACAAATGATGATATCAAAGACGAGGCCCATAGGCACAATACAATTAGAATTGGGATTTGTGTAAAGTGTCCAATCACATAAGCCGGGTTTACCCAAGAGAAAACAGATAAAAAAATAATCGATTTATCAAACCGGGTTATTCATGTCTCTTTGTCAATTGTTACCAACCACTGTGTAGATACATAAATACATATATGTTACATGTGTGATGTGTGTATCTCCTTGTTCCTCTGTTATTTTTTCCTTTGCCTCAACTTGCGGTCAATCGTAGAAGAAAGATGAGGAGAGAAATCAACAAAAGGTAATGCATCTCTGATGGTTTACAATCATCCAAATTGATTATAGATCTATTGATCTGGATAATGTTACACATTGTTATATTTTTCGAGGGTCGGCGGCGGAATATTCTCGCCGGAAAATGGGGAAAGCCAGAGGAGTTAATAGTGGCCTCGGCGAGAGCTCTCTTGGTTATCTTTTTGGATCCGGCGGAAGTGTTTCCAAACCCAACAAGCCCACCGTCAACACCAACAGCTTTACAACCACCACGACTACTACAACAACCACTGGCGGAGCTGGAGACAGATCCATGACGACAACCACAACAACCATCGCTGCTACCGGAGATAAAAACAAGGTGGAGACAAAGCAGATGTCAGCTGGTGTAAGAGGAAGCACTAATATTAATAATTACTACAGAACAGAAGGACAAAACTGTGGTAACTTCCTCACGGTAAGAGTTTTTAAATTATCTTTTTTTTTTGAATTTGATTTGAAAAATGGAGTTTTCTAAATAACAAACAAAAAATGTAATGGGTTTTGAGAAACAGGACCGACCATCGACGAAAGTTCATGCTGCACCGGGTGGAGGATCTTCTTTGGGTTACTTGTTTGGTTCTGGCAAATGATTTCTTATTTTTCCACTATGATCTCTCACCCATTAGATTTGTTGGGAAAAAGAAAAGAATGTAAAAGTGGAAACTTTATTCTTAAAACTGGTGATTCAGTGTTTTTGTGTTTACAGATTCTGAATCTTGTTTTAAACAATGTATGATAACTTTCATGTTTCTAAAACTATTTGACTTTTCACAGGTCTATGTTAGAGCATCATTAAGGCATGATCTCTTTTGGAGAGTCTCTAAACAATATTTTAATATTTAAATTGTAACTCAACAAAATAGGACAAATGTAGATCCACTCTCTCAAGTAGTTTCTAAAGTATCTCAACAAAGAACCGGTTCTACTTTCTCTTTTTTATTCTCTCTTATTTTATTAATTTATTTGATTAGAAACTCTCTCTCTACATTCTAGCGATAATCATGGCCTTACGTTTCAATAATGAGATAGTCAAAGTGTCGGCATTTTTACTTAGGTACTTGACCCAAATAATCGATTTGAAAAAACCCAGATCGAAACGATTCGAATTTTGTAAAATATTCGAATAGGTCTTAACGGTCTATATCCAAAAAATCTAAACTGAACCGATATCCGGATATATACCAGACAATAGTCGAAATATAATGATATACTTGATAATATTTATTATGTTTATCATTTAAATAAAGGAAAAAACTAGAGTGACCCTAAAATGACATAAATAACTAGATTAAAGTTTTGAGGGTTAGTTTAGTTTTTTTAATTGTTAGAGTACTCTCCTACGAGAATGCTACTAATAAAATTTGTTGGAAATAAAAAAAATCTTGAAGAAAAATATGTAGTATAGATATTTTTTAGAAAATAAATAAATTTGTATACAAATTTATTTTTTAGAACCACATATGTGTTTTTCAGACCACAAATTTATTAACATTTTCGAACTCATCTATTTGTTTCGTCATAGATTTGTTTTTCCCACAAATTTTTTTTTTCTAATTGTTAATGAGTTTTAAATCTCTCACATATTTTTTTGTTTAAACACCAATGCATGTTTGTTTATTTGTCAAAAATTTTTTTTCAATAACCACATATTTGTTTCTCCACCACAAACTTTTCATGACATATTTGTTTTTTATTTGAAAGGTTTTCTGAAAACGACAACACAAATTTGTTTTTCGCTTAAAAAGTATGTAATTTAGCTATATATTTATCTTAAAAAGTTAATTACTAAACTAACATCATGTGGTGACAGATTTATTTTATGTGGCTATAAATTATTAAAAATGCAAAAAATCTATAACCTTTTATTATAGATTTTCTCTTCTTATGATGCTACAATTTTTTTTTCTTACTAGAATAGCGCAAAAGTCCATTATTGTTACTACAAATTTGTTATATAGATTTTTTATGTTACTGACTAGGATATAGATTTGTGTACTATTATCTAATTACAGATCTGCTTTTCCTTCTATTTTATTTTCAAGCAGCTACAAATTTATTTGGAAAATTACAAAAACATTCAACTTGCCCATCATGTTAGAGGTAAGAAGGCCTTCAAATTAGTTAAGAATGCTGGAAATACATTTAAAATTATTGAATTTGAAGTTGCATTCGGGCAGACTGAAGCGTTGAATCCTTCGCTTCACGGGTATCTTCAACGAGCCGATGTTAAACCGTGAACACGTGTGATCATTCCAAGTGATAGATAAAATTTTACTACCAGTAACATTGTTGAATCGAATAATAAGATGTTAAAAAAGGCAAGGAATTTGTTTTTTTCTCACCTAGTAGATGCAATAAGGGTCTTAATGACTAGATGGCTTTTAGAGCGAAAGAAAAGATTCGTTGAAGATGAATATTTCATTGGCATGTCGCATGGAGAAAATAATAGAGTATTTTGATAATGCTACATATTCGGAGCTTGATTTTTTAAATTGTATTTTGATTCTTGAAACAAAGCAAATTTGTGGCTAAATCATATATTATATATTAATCATTTTTTATTGTATGTGATATTTGATGTTTTTGAATTGTATTTTGTTGTTAGAAGCAAAAAAAAATCCGCAGCGAGACAAAACAAACATCTACAGAAAAACTAAACAAAGTAAATGAATCCCCGATAAAATAAAAAATTGCAATCAAACGAAATAAATTTCCAATTAAATGAGACAAATTTGCAGTCAACTGAAAACAAATTTGCAGTCAAACACAAAAAAAATTCGCAGTCAAAGGAAAAAAATCAACAGTGAACACAAAAAAAATTTGCAGTCAAATAAAAATAAATCTGAAGTAAAAATAAATTTGCAGATAACAAACTATTGTGTATCCTTTGAGACATCTTCTCCTAGTCCTTCTTTCATAATACCTGATTCTTTTAACAAACAATTATGATTCATGCTTTGATGCTTTGACTTTAGAACTTTAACTTGTTTGTTGAGGAGTGATGGGTAAATAATGTTTTTGGAAGTTATATTATCCGATAAATCTGTGACCAATGAAAACATGTAAAAATTGTACTTAATAATCTAAAAAATATGTAGTGTCAAGGAAACAAAACAGAAACATATCCGAAAAATATGTTGCTATTAGAAAACAAATCTACAGCTACAGTCGAAAAAAAATCTGTACTAATAGACTAACAAATCTGTGGAAAACTCAATAAAATAATAAAACTGTAGACAACTGGGTAATTAAAGAATAATTGTAACTATAACTATGAAGTATTTTTTTTTGTAGTAATAGGCGAACAAGTTTGTAGCTATTGATACCAAATCTGTAGAGAAATCAAATTAAAAATTTGTAGCTATTAGAACTAAAATACGATTGAAATAAATCTATAGCACAAGATAACAAAACTTCAGCAAAGGAGAAAAAAATTTTAAAAAAAATCGTGTGGAAGACAAACCGTCTCGACTTGTGATGAATTGAATAGGCACGACGGACATGCGATAGTGGCATGAACCAAACCGATGATGGAGATGCGACGAACCTGCAATGGAGATGTGACGAACATGCGGTGCTGACACGATGAAATAGATTGGCGGAGGAGACTGAGTCTCGTTGACGTGGAAAATGAATGCGAGGCAATGGAGATTGCAACGGAGATGGCGAGTCGACGGACAAGGTGAAGCGACGGAGAAGGCGAGGTGACGAAGTGGAGGGCGCAACGGAGAAGGCGAGGAGACGGCGGCGATGGAGTGGAGGATGCGATGAATGAGTTCCATATTGGAGAAACCAAATGTTATTAGATGACAAGCACGACCATGTTTCTTTTATAAGTCGTGTCAATAAGTAATGAAAGGGAATAGTTGTCCCCTGTCAACTTTCTTGTTGCCTGTATAGCTTTTAGAACAGAGATCTAGCAAAGAAAGATCTCAAAAACCAATAAAAAGACTTGATCTAGCAAAGAAAGATCTCAAAAACCTAATTACGAAATTGCCATTATTTTTTTCCAGATTGGCAATGACAAATTTTCTTTCCTACAACAAACATATTGCGTACGACAGATTTGTCTATGGTAGTTTTTGTTTTTCACAATTTTTTTTGAATAATTCTGTCAGCTTCAATGGCAGGAATTACTTTCTTTGCGGGATTTTGAGCTTATCAGTTTTTCACCACATATTTTCCTTTACTTGATGGCAATTTTCTAAATTGTGGCAGAAATAATTTTTCTTGCAGTTTTTATTAGCATATTTTATTTCGTACCAGAATTTTGTATTCTTTGGTAACAATTTTTAAAATTAGGTATCAATGATAGAAGTTTTTCATAATGAGAATATATTTACTGGATAGTCATTTACTTGACAGCATTTTTTGTGACAGGATTTTATCCCAGATTTATGTTAAACCACAACTTAAACCAAAATCAATTTTGGAACCTGGTAAACCGAAACTTGAACCAAAATCATCTTGTGTAGATTCGAAATACCAGGACGTAGAAGATGCATTATTTGATGACGACGAAAATACGGACGAAGACAGTGACAAGTTTGATGTTTGCGACGACTCAGTTGGGACAACATCTGACGATGAGTACTTTAGTAAATACAGAACATCAGAAGGCGAGGAAAATAACGAGGTAATATCATACGAGATTACACCTTCCATGGTCTTGATGAAGTCAGATATCAATGATTCTCCGCATATTGATGTGAGTTCCTTTAGTATTGAGGTGGGTCAGTGTTTTGAATCAAAAGAGTCTTTTGAGACTCGTATGAAGATTCTATTGGTTGTTAATCACTTAAATTTTAATGTCGCTAAATCTACGACAACACTTTTGTATGTAAAATGCTGGTTGAAAGGATGTACATGTCATTTAAGAGCTACACATATAGGAGATTCTACTCAATTCATATTTCGGGTTTATGTTCCTTAGCTTACGTGTTTAGTCACATAATCTCCTTCTCGTTCTAGGTAAACAACTCCGAAAATTATGGGGTTGTTATACAAGAACTTCATTGGTGGGGTAGATAAAATTGTGGTGCCAAAACATTTAGCTCAATCTCTTAATAAAAGACTCGACATAAAGATTAGTTTTACTGTAATAGAAAGAGATTACATCATGTATGGTTTCATTTGTCTTCTTAATTGGTTTGTTAGGATCTTAACATATTAATTACTAGAAAACTCATCGAACTCTTGAAGTTGTCAGAGACTTGGTTATGGTTTCTTCGGAGAATGGATATGCGAAGTTACATGTCTACTTGCATATGATAAGACTTGCAAACTATGGCACTTTCACGCGTCTAGAAGTTGACCAGAATAATATATTTAAATATCTATTCATTGCCTTTGGTGCTAAAATCAGTGGATTCTTTCTCATGAGGGAAGTAGTTGTCGTTGATGGAACTTTTTTGCAAGGAAAATACAAAGGGACAGTTCTTTAGCAATAACATAAGATGGTAACTTTCAAATAATTCCTATAGCATTTGCAGTTTTCGACACAGAGAACGATTAATTATGGACATTGTTTTTCTGAGAACTTAGCGATTTGATACCAGGCGACGAGGGGTTTTGCAGTTACTTTTGACATGCACATATCAATCGGGAATGTTATAGCATAGGTATGTTCGTTGGCCAGTAGGGGAATTTGCACTTATCACTTATACAAGAACATATTGCTACGATATCGCGGACATGATTTGTTTGGGTTGGTTAAAAAGGCCGCCAATTCTTTTAGGCTAGCTGATTTCAAGTCTATTTTTGAGAGGATAAAATTTTCGAATCCAGCACTGCATGATTACTTGGAGCAAGCAATTTTTCGCAAGTAGGCACGTGTTCATTTTCCTGGAGATAGATACACCATCACTACTAGTAACATAGCAGAGTCCATTAACAGGTTTTTAGCAGAAGCCTGAAGCTTGCCAAATTTTCGAATTTTAGAATCGATTAGACTAATGATGACAAGGTAGTTTGCGACCAGAAGATAGGATGAAGATTTTATGAAAACACCATTAACTCGTGGTGTAGAGAAGCTATTTGAGGTAAAAATATCATATTACTAACATTGTTGTTCCAAATTAGATTTTTACTTGACTTTCAAGTCTTGCAGGATCGTATACCTCACGCCAAAGTACTTAGGGTCCAAGCGAAAGACGTTCACTAGTTACAAACTACGAGAGTGTCATCTTTACATGTCACAAATCTTACCGAGAGAAAATGTTTTTGTCGTAGATTTGATTTGGAGAAGCTACCATGCGTTTACTCTATAGTAACATCAGAGGCGAGGAAAGTATCACGTATATCACAATGTAACAATTATTATCGAATGAGCTACTTGAGTAACGCTTATTCTAATGCAGTGATGCCTAGAGATGACTCAATGGCCTTATCAGAGCATGTAACAAAAAAAATTATTTGCCACCTATAATTCGTCAACCAGCATGAAGACCCAAGAAGTCTGGGTATAAGTCGATTTGAGAGAAATTCGTAGACAAAAAACTGTCAAAGAAACAACACACATGCTCGATATTTTATCAAGTAGGCCATAATTGTAAAACTTGTCCACTTAGTCTGGGTTTATGTTTCGCCATTTGCTTCTATTTAGAATTCATATTACATTGACTCATACAATACGATTGTCTTTTTCCCTTTTGAATCCATATTATTTTCAGTCGTGTGATACATTTGTTGTTTTTTTTTTGTAGAATCAATATAAGTTAGATGAAACTTGTAACATCGGTGGGCATATACAAGATAACAGGTTTTGATACACATGGTTTACACAATAAAAAGATTCACTAATATGAGTCAATGACCATCGATGTTACAGATTTTATTGTTAATAACTAATCTGACTAAAAAGGTTTAGAAAATAGTGATGCTTTTTGTTGAACAAATATTAGTTTAGAGAACGTAAAAAGTTTACACAGAAAACAACTATAAACCGACTAAACTCGTGTACATGCCATCAAAACAAAAAACAACTAACTAACAAACAAAAAGAGATATAATCCAACTAACTAGAAAACACAAAGAAAAGAGCTAATCCGATCAAATACCATCTAATTTTCTTGGACCGAACCTGCACATTAAAAACCAACACAAAGTAGCTTAACAAACTTCAGGTAGCCCTTCAAACATTTATGCACCCATATTCAATCGAAGTCCATCTATGTTCTTGTCATCCAAGCCATAAAAAGTTTTTGATCCAATGGCGTTGCATTCAGTGAAATTCAGAGCATAAGTTCCACAATCTCCATGGTTCGAATTCTGTGGCAACGTCTTACGCATGTACATATTGAATTGTTTCTCAGTCTTCTTTCAAAGTTCTAAAGGAACCATCTTGTTCAACAAAGCTGGAATCATTCTCGTGAATGAAATGCATTCCTATAATAAGTCCACATTAAAATGCTATCATATACATTTACTGTTGCATTCTGTAGATCACTGCAGCATCTACCAACAACTCTTTCTAGTGGCATAACTCTCTTTTTTAGCTTTGATTATGATGCAGAACTCCAAAAGCTCTCGTTTAGCTCGCCTTTTATTATGTATAACAACAAGTTTTCCAACTTGTCTTCACCAATGTCTTCATTCCAAACAAAATATCTATACGACAAAGGCTTCATCACCATGTTCTGAACACGAACCTAAACACAAACATTACAATTACATTTTGTAGTTTTAAAATCAAATTTTTTCATAGTTAGAGAACATAATGTGTGCAGCAATGAAGCCCTCGAAGCCGACCCTTGTACGGCCATCACGCCAAGGTAAAAATGGAACATCAATACCCTCTATCATATTACCAACTTGTTGTCCTAACCCATGAATTGTTTGATAAACTCGTAGCAGCAACGCGTGACCACATCCATGCACTCTGTAAGTCTTCTCTCCTTCGAGAATACATTTTTAATGGATACCACCAATAAAACAAAGCCAATACGACCGCAAGAATAGCTCTGAAAAGCATCTGAATCAAGAACTCTTTTGGCCTCTTCCAGCGGTAGTCAGCTAAAAGGAGATATCATGTAAATACCAATGGAGAGGAGACATAACAAACCTACCATTATCTTCTTCTCAAATGACCATTCCTTGCAAGCTATAAATGTGGCTATCAACTCCTTCAAACAAGGCTCATGTGATGGAGAAACCTTCATTTCAAACCAGAATTCTGTGTGGTCCACCTCAAATTTATGTTTAGGGAATCCTTCACTAGCTAGTGATTGCTTTCAAATGTATGCAACGAATTACGCCGAACTAAATTCAGAACAATTGCGTCGGGCGTGTGCACGTTTGAAGCTTGAATTGTCGTGGTTTCCATCAGACCAATTGCAAACGTATTGGTCATCCCTTAGGTTCCCCATCAACAATTATATTGGATTCTCCAAATGCTTCACAGAATGCTACGCGTACGACGACCCACTTTGCAACGACTGTGTTCTGTTCCGAACCACAGGGGAGATTTGTCTTTACCTTTGATGAAATTTATGTATTTTATTTTGTTTTCAATGTATGATATCTATTTCGGAATTACTGCTTCTCTATCAATCATCACGAAATCAACCAAACCGTATTATCATTATAGATGACAAAGCATACGATGAAAATGTAATGCGTACACCTTACTTTGTAGTGCGTACACTTAATTGTATCCTCTGTCCACCAATTTTATTTAAGGTGTACACCTCGTCTGTTGAGATATATAAGCGTACACCTCTGCTGTTGACATATTTAAGTGTACAAATTTATAAGTACACTTCCATATTCAAACGTTGAATAGTCAACGTGTAAGTGATTAAATTAGGGGATAATAAATTTTGACAGTTGGATCGTACATAAACTTAACTGCAATAAATAAAATTCTTCAACTTCCAACATTATTCTCCACCTACATTTATTCACCCTACCCAATTTAAACTCGTTCTTAAAGAGTCGTCCCCATCTTCTAACTTCTTTCCTTGCTCAAACAAAATTGAATAAGAAATAAGGGCTATGGCTCGAGTACCTGATTTGCCAAACGATATCCTACAAAGAATCATAATCCTTGTTGGTCAATAATTTGCTATTAACCTCAAACTGTTTATTCTCGCGGGTAAACGGAGTTACAAACTTTCCCACAGTGATGAAGCCCTTCGCTGATGCAATGTATATGGCATTTGTTACTACGATCACGACATCCGACTAGAATCCCGATTTCGGATGTTATTCGAGAAATGTTTGGCGTCTCGTAACCTAATTATTGTATACTACGAGTCTCTACGGTTAGCAACTGATGGCACCGACATATCAGGAGCCGCCAAACTACTTAAAGAGAATGTATCATTCTAGAGGAGTCGGTGCTTGCACTAGGGATCCTCCATGTTTTCCTAGTGAATCGTTCATTGGCTAGCCTTTGTTTTTAGATGTATGTAGAGAACTAAGCTCCATTAAACTCTCAACAAATCGAAGATGCATGTGCTTGTTTGAAGTTTGCTTTGGGTTGGTCTCGGACATTTGACATCGGGTCGTATTGGGAGCATTTCGAATATACCAACGACAAAGTTGTTCAATTCCCCGAGTGTTCCATAGATTGCATCATGTACGCTAAGCCGTTTTATAACGAGTGCATCCTATTTCGAACCGCACGAGAGGTCTGTCTCTACCTTTGATTAATGTGTTGTTATGTTGTCAGCTATGATGTTTGTCTACAATGGGTACTTAATGCATTGTCAATATTTATCATGAATCATTTTGATGAGGAATGCAGTATTTATGAATTTGCAATTGCTCCCAATTTCAATTCTAAACTTAAAACGTAAAGTGTGCCAACAATACTCATATAGATTTCGCTACAATAGTCAAATAATTATTCGACACCATAAAGTTTTAACTCGTAATTCCAAAAAAATGGTACAAACCGAAGAAGTCGTCACGTCCTTGGGTTCACCAAAACCACCTGAAGCAATGAACTTTGTCAAGAAGACCTATGTTCCGCCATTGCAATTGCAGTTTTCACGCTTGTATAGTCTTTGGAGAATTCTCATCTTTGATTTTTCGCGCCAAAATATCTTATCTCTAACATTTTTCCTAATTCTTTGTACCTCCATTATTGTGCTTAACATCCACGGCTTGATCAATCCAGACATAAGTTTTAAGCACTTTTCTTTTGTTTTTCCTCCAACACAAAGTAAGGTCATTCCCAAAATGTACTTTGCCTTTGTGTTTCCTAACTTTGATGCTTCGACTAAATATCTGATCCCCTTGTATCCTTGAACATCATTATCAAGACGAAAGTAATCAATTAGGCCTTGACGGTATAAGGCCTCTGGGTTTCGATTTTGTAGACATCTTTGAAAAAAAATTAAAAAAATTTCCCGGTTGTTATCACGCCATGGGATTAAAGGGATCTCATGGAGAGAGATGCGCTGAAAAACTGACACATCATCACAAAGTTTGGAAACAATTTTGAAACAAGTCGCATATTCTGAATCTAATACAAGGATGAGGAAGCGACAAATGAAAAGATCTTCACAAGCATTTCCTCTGGTAGATAGTTAAACGTTGGTGATGGTTGTTTTATAGATTTCTTGAAAGGTAGAGAGGAAGAATAAGATGCCATATCGACAAAAGTGGAATCACTATTAATTTCTCCTCGATTTGTTAATTTAAATAGAGATGAACGTTTGCGTCTCTTCGTTTTCCGAATATTATAAATTTTTGGGATGCATGAAGAATCGCGAACGGAAAAAGAAAAGTGAAAACCAACTACAGGGTGTACAAGCCCATCGTACACCGACGCATTTCCGTACACCATTTGTATGCGCCGTCATGTACACCACACTGCGAATATTTGGGTATTTACCTATCGATAAGTGTAATGCAAAATTTATTTCCACACTATATACAAATTATAACTTATCAAATAACTTGAATTGTCGTCGATTATGGAAATTCATAAGTAAGCAACAGTTGTTTAGCAGTACTAACTAGAAGATGTATACGAACATTCGTACAAAATCGCATATCCGTACACCAAGAAGAAACATTTGTACACCATATTATCCACATAAAGTACTGAATATATCATAACTTAAAGAGACCTATACATTTGCTTTTCTTTGTTTTCCAAAAGTTATTTAGGAATAAAAGAAAAGTCGCAAACGAGAAAAGAAATGTGAAAACTAACTACAAGGTGTACAAGCACATCGTACACCATTGCATACTCGTACACCATTTTGTCGCGCCGTCACGTACACCATAGTACGCATATTTGGGTACTAACCTTGTGATAAATGTTATGCAAAACAATATGCAATCATATATAATAAACAATAAACCAAGAACCATGACATTGAACAACTATAGCACACCACATACATAACATGCAATATGGTACAACATACAATCATTGCAAAATGAAGTAAATCTTTTGTTGTGGAAAAATATACATTCGGGTTTGGGGAATGGATTTGATTCCTCCTTGGGGAATTTGAAGTACCGCCGATTTGATGTACCGTAGCTTTGGCGGTATAGGTCTATATCCCTTCTCAATACCTGACACATCTTAACAAGGATGTCAGAGGTTAAGGGTGTGTGATTGTCTTGGTATAACTTGAAAGCTCGTGTTGCCCTTCTTACATCGGCTCTGCAACAAAAAAAGATACCTTCCGCTAGCGTTGTGTATGGATGGAGTAGGAAAATTGATTCTAGAAGGGGCTTACTCGCGTAGACATTGGAATATTGAGTTGCAAGTCGCAAAGCTTCTAAGTAGATTGCTTCGAAGTTACACGCTGCAAGGTTTAAAAAAAAAATCCTATAAAGACCCCCTTCCCTTATACCAGTCTGATCATATCCAATTGTAGACAAGTTTCACTTCCTCAGAACTGTGTAACTATGCACGATAGCGTAAGACCGTTTGCCCACAATGATAAAAGGTTCAAGTCGCCATCACTGCTCTTCACCAACTTTCTCAATGATCTTAGCGAGTATATCGTCTAGAAGGTGAGGAGAAGACATTTTTTTGGGTTCACAAGGTTCTATGATGTTGGTTAAAGTTTCAACTTATGTTGTCTTATATAAGGAAAAGAAGACAAAGAGAACTTCCCTTTGCTTGTTCACAATTAAAATAAACTTTAATGTAAGGTAGTTGGCACAATTAAAAGGTAAAATTAAATGGGCTTATACCATGCAAGCGAGTAAATGCATGGTTAGTCAAACTCATGAAAAGCGAAACGTTAACAGTGTCTCCGTAAATATATATATTTAAGATGTGCACTTTAAATTCATTGTATTAACATCGGTTTCCAAAGTTATATGTGGATGCTATATTACGTCAATAAGTCATTGGAAATTATTTGTGAGTAAATGAACGGTGTATTACTACTAGGTGTACAATAATTTCCATATGTAGTGTATACCTAGGTGTACATGAACATCATGGTGTACGTATACCCATTAATCAAATGTGTACACCTTTATATTAAGTGTTCAAAAGTTCATATATAATAAACAATAAACCAGGAACCCTGACATTTAAATGGTAAATACATGCTAAAAGGACTAATCAAAGCAATGACACACGTCGTGTGCGGTTCGATAAAGGACACACTCATTACAGTTTGAATTGCGGTAGAGAACGCAATCGTACGAGCATTCAGGCCATGGACCCACACTATCGTAAGGGAACCCGAAGGACGTCCAATATGTTGAAAAACCATCGGATGGGAACAAATCCAATTCCCACATCAAACGGGTACAAGCATGAGCTATATGTTTTTGAGTTTAATGGGGCGTAGTTCTCAGCGTACATGTTGAAACATTCACTTGCTGTAGAAGGATTGCCAAGACAACAATGAAAGATACCTAATGTAAGAACGGAGTCCTCGTCGAACAGTATGTGAACTTCCAGGAGATTGGCGGCTCCAAGTAAGTCACAACCGTGAGTTGTAAGATGTAGAGATTCGTAGTACACATCGCTTGGGGTACGAGCATCCAAACATTTCTCGAAGAAGATCCGCCATTAGGATTCCGGATGAGTGGTGATCCCATTATAACAAACATCATACCAGTTGCATGTTCTAAACACTTCCTCAGTTTACACAAGTTGATAACTCCAATTACCCGACATGACAAATGGTTGGAGGTTTGCAGCAGATTTCTCATCCACAATCGTTATAATTTTATACAAAATATCGTTAGGTAAATCAGACATTGTTTCCATATCTTCTTTTATAATCTTATTATGTTTGGTAAACGAATTACTTGATACAATAGTATGTGTATATAAATACATGAGTGCGAAATTAATTGAACGTTGAGGTTAAGTGATGTTTAATGATGGTCAAACTTTTGACTTTAATGCTATGTGTGATCGTATTTACACGTAGTAAATAATTATCAGTCACAATTTACAACACATACCTACCACCCCTTGTCTTCTCAAAATTCACTACTCTTTCTTTTACTCGCCATTTACCGGTGAACGATTTCAAACATAACGTTTAAATTTTAAACAAAAGAATTTATATAATATTATATAATACACAATTGTAACTTACACCTAACTATTAACTACAATTACTTACAATCGCCTTTGCGTTGTCATTATTTACTATTCAATATTTTCGCATTCACAATTACAATACCGTTCATTAACAAGGTATACAAGTTTATCGTACATCATTGCATACTCGTACACCATTTGATCGTGCCGTCACATACACCATAGTACACATATTTGGGTACTAACCTTGTAATAAGTGTTATGTAAAATTTATTCGTGCATTATATACAAATTAACACTTATCAAAATAATTGAATTGTCGTCGATTGTGAAAATTAATTAGTCAGCAACGATTGTTAAACAGTTCTAACTAGAAGGTGTACAAGAACCTTCGTACACCATCACATATCCGTACACCAATAAGGCACATCGATACACCATATTATCCACATAGAGTGCTGAACATATCATAATTTAAAGAGCCCTTTACATTTGCTTCTCTTCGTTTCCCAAGAGTTATTTAGAGATAAAAGTGTCACGAATGGAAAAAGAAATGTGAAAACTAACTACAAAGTGTACAAGCCCATCGTACATCATTGCAGACCCGTACACCATTTAGCCGCGCCATTACGTACACCATAGTATGCATTTCCGGACACCAACAAGGAACATCGATACACCAAATTATCCACATCGGGTACTAAACATATCATAAGTCAATAAGTTTTAAACATGTTCACAATCTCATATCACGCTAATTTAAAACATCAATTCACACGCTAAGCCGTGCCAATTTGTCACTTCCAACAAATTTTTCGTAGCAGTCCATCGCGTACTTCTTTCGAAACATTTCCACCATATTGTCGTCGATAGCTCCCATTTCCTCCACTCCTAACCCAGCTGCATGCATTTCAAGAAACTTCGCCGCACATGGTCCACAATCGCCTGTTTGAAGGTTTTGATAGATACCTTCTATTCTCTGCCAAGTGTACGGGTTCGTCGGTATGGTATCAACAATATCCGCTGGCAAGTACCGCTTCGATACCCACGACAATGACTGCACAATTGGGGCCATGAATGCATCAACTTTCGCATGCTCTGGATTGTGTTGGATGTATGCATCATAAATCTCGACATAACTCAACCTCAGGTTTATAACCAGTCCAACCCAATGTTCTTCTCACCAATTCATAGGGACGTACACCAAATCTACATCTCTGATAAACTCTGTCTTGAAATATCTTCCCCTGTTTTTCCCACTAATAAATCTTTTGACATTTGAATCCCATTCGAAATTCGCCTTGTCCTCCGATTCCAGGAACTGAGGGTGCAACGTTACAAGTAGGCGGATAAACGACACATCCACCATAATTTTCCTGTCTTTTATCATGGTTGGACCTCTTCGCCTCCAAATCAGTGACATAAGTACTTGCATATGATGGATTCAATGCATGACAGCATCAACAACAATGTCAACTAAAAAACTAAAAAATCAAGTTTCACAACATAAATATTGTTTTTTATGTGATGTTTATTACCTCTGTCGTGGCCCAATTTTTTTCTTCCCAATAATTATGAAAAACTAGTTGGTCACTTCGTGTCATGTAACAATAGTGTATGATCTGTTGAATAAAATTTTATTCCTCAATTAGTACGTGAGTAACAAGTAATTTTGGGTGAACTCAGTTTTTTGTGCAAACTTACATATCTTTTGCACCACGAAGCGCCTTCTGAAATTATTTATACCTCTCTTTCTCCACTCCTTGCAGGGGCTCGTACACCGCTTTTTCACTTCTTATGAAGAGAGTCTTCACATTTGCATGTGGAGTGTATACCCCTGTTATTCTTGTTGATCTCTTCGGGATCCTCTTTGCAACTCCTTTGCCTTTTCTGGATTTTTCATCCTCGGAAGGAATAACATCCTCAGACGGAGTCTCGTAATCATCTCCATAATCCACATTTGGATCAACATCCTCATCATCCTTAAAATTCACTTCCCTAACCGCCTCCACCCTATCGTCCTCCTTAGAAGCATCCTTACCTACATTTTCTTCATCATCCTTAACATCGACTTCCCCAATAACAATATCACCCTCTTCTTCCTCCTTATATAAATTTTCCACTTCCACTTTATCGGCCTCCTCATCCTCCTTTTGAATAACTTCCTCAACCCCTTCATCATTCACCTTAGAAGCTTCCTCTTCCTCTTTTTGGATAGTTTCGTCAGCCAATCGAGCATCCACATTAGCAGCCTCCTCATCCACCTTTTCAATATCTCCCGCAAACACTTCAGCATTTACCATAGAAGGCCCCTCATCTTCCTTTTGGATAGCTTTCTCACCCAAACTAGTCTCCACCTTAGAAGCTTCACCATCCTCCTTTCCCATAGCTTCCCCCCCCCCCCACTCCAGCATCATCATCCTTCATTTGGATATCTTCCTCATCCACCTTAGCATCCACCTTACAAGCCTCCTCAGCCAACATTTGAATACCTTCCTCCGACACATTAGGTACATTTTCCTTTTCCGCCATATCAGTCTCCTCCTCAACTTCCATTTCATCCACCTTAGTAAGATCCCCACCCTCCTTTTCGATACCTTCCTCACCCACCTTAGGATCCACCTCATCCAACTTTGCAGCCTCCTCATCAACCTTGGCCCCAGGCTCATCCTCCTCACCGTGGACCACAATACTACAATCTTTTCCATCGTAATCCACTTCATCTGTACACTTGCTCCCGTACAAGGCAACGTCCACTCCAGCCTGAGCTACCTGATATTGTAGATAAGAATTTCAAAAAAACACATCACATTCATGCAAGTCCATACAACTAGTTTTAATATTTCCATTTCTGTTGTACACCGGTTTTTCTAACATATATTTTACACCACACAAGACTGTATGCAGTTCTATTTACTAACAAAAATCACTTACCTCCTCGTTTTTATGAACATCATCCTTTTCCACTTCCTCTACCCCATCATCATTTGCATCTTTCACCTTTTATTTCTTGCTTGGCCTTCCACTTGACCCATAGACAATAGCCTTTTGAACTTTTGCTCTCACCTTTCCCTTACCCTTGCTACCTGCAACTCTGGTAGTCGCTATCCTGGTTGACCTCCTGAGGTCATACCCCTTTCCTTCACTTTGAATTCCAGATACTTTGGGGAATTTTCTGCAACTTTATTGATATGCCTCTTGCGAGAGTGGATGCTTCACCTCCTGCGGGAGTGGATGCACCCCTTGTCTCAAGTTTCCCTTGGCTACGAACTTTGCCACTCCTTTTTGGGAGGGACACCATCACTCTCTCCTACTTTCTCCTCAATCTTTCTAAAAAACTTCTCCTTAAATTTAGTCAATTCCCTAATAATCCACACCTTTAAATCTTCAAACTCATTGCATGTGCCACCTCCTCTGTGTACACCTGCCTCAGTTGCACAACAATCACTTTGTGTTTTAGCCACCCTCTTTGGTCACACCTTACTTCCTCTAGATGTTTGACCAACAACACCTTTCGCCTTCTCATCAGCAGCAGCTTCCCTTACACGCTTTTTGTTGTTATCTTCTTCGGTTTCTGCGACACATTAGCCTCTGTCTCTTTCGAGACTTTAGGTATCGGTGTAATTGAATCATCACCCCCTTTAAACTCTTGTTTTTTAAATTTGTGTCCATTGTGCATAAGGTTTACTAGATTTTCCGCCTCTTCATCATCAACTTCATCCTCCCAATCATCTGCTGGTGTACTGATGTCGAATACCACAGACAACTGAAACAAGGTGTATACAGTTAAAATACAAGTGTACGGTAACTGATAACATAAACAATACATGTTTTATAAATTATACCTCTGGATCCGCTTCAACTTCAAGTATATCTTGAAGGTGTAGAAGGGTAATTGTTAAATCACAGTCAGATGGTTTATCGAGAAAACTAGTTTTCTTTTCTGGTTCTGAAATTTTCTTCAGCAACAATGGAATGGCTTCCAACGCAAATAGCTGTAAAACTAGTGGGAACCCTTAGCAAGCACTTGTCTGTTGCTTTAGTCTGCCTCTAAGTTCCTCGTTTACTTCTTCTGAATCGCGAGGAATAAACTTGTTTATTATCCTCACAAATGATTCTCTGCCCCAAGGGTAATCAAAAAAGAATTCCAAATCTTCTAAAATATCCACATACTCTAGTGTTATTTTCAAATGTTTGGTACTACATATAAGAACATCATTAACCAAAACAATAAGCGCCAGTTGCAATCTTTTCAATTCATCAACTGCTGAATCCTTCAGAATTTTGAGATAATGGTGCACGGTTTCTTCTTTTACTGCACCAAATAGTTTAGTCCACATCTTTGACTTCCCTCCTACCTTCGCATCAACTGCATCCGATTCTGAGGTTTTTCGTCACTACTCGGAGGAGCTATGAAGAACCCACAATTTAGTCCCGTGATCCGACCGAACTCAGAGAGAGAGAAGCGGAGTGGGTAAGACCCGAAAAACGTTCACATCTCGTGCTTCCGTTTTGTGATCAGTTGTCTAGAAAGAAGGCAATGAATAAGCTTTGCAGAATTGCAACATCTTGCGGTCGGCAAATTGAAAAGCGATCCAAACTGAGAATTGCGTAGTGTTTCCATCGTCGGTGTCCTAGAAAAAGCAGCAGCACCTATCACATTTGCTTTTGAGTAGATGTTTAGGCGTGACCTTGCTGTTGGGTATCGACCATGCGCAAAAAGCCTCCGGGGAAGGCTTTTGTCAACACTCTCTGCGTTCTCTTCCATTGTTTCAAAGCAACTATCTGAAATATCGAAATCAATAGAGTTGGTTAATTATACAAGGCAATTTCATTTTGCATTTAATCACAACCGATTGAGTAATTGTTCCCCCTTTAATCGGAAGCAATCCCTAACAAAATTAACCAATACAAACCGACGACCGTTACAAGTTTTCCAATTAACTTCCTTACCTGAAGCTCTTGAACAGGATGCATAAACTTCCTTTTCGTAGCGCCTCAAATCCTTCGAATCGTCAGTTGTCGTTTCTGCGCCACCGTTTGCAACATCAAATTGGACTCTCAAATTTGATTTTCGCCTTCTCTGCGTCATGTCCGTCAATGCGTGCTAGGGTTACTTCGATTTCAATCGAGACTGAGAAGTACATACTCTGCAGTGGACAAACTATAACTCTTTCATGGATGAGGATAGCAATTTGGTATTCGATCGACAACGACAACTTTGGTGTGTCAGCTGTTCTTCACTTTGCGTTTTTTTTTTCTTTTATCGAACCTTGTTTTTTTCTTTTTCCTTTCTCTCTCTAAAGCACAAGCTAACTGTATTTTTGTTTCACTAAAATACAGGTACATTTTCGATTTTTCAAATTACAAACTATCCTATGAACAATAAAAATTTGACCACTATTTTTTTCTAATTTAAAACTTAAAAACTCCCCCACGAACTCTAAGAAAAAATAGAAGTCTTTGATTGGACTTTGAATTTAGGATTGAAACTTTTGTGGGTTGGGTAAACGCCAAACTTCAATCAAAAAGACTTTGCGTTATTGTGTGGAAAGTATCTCTAGTCCCGACGAATCCCGTAGTTTGTTGAATTTGCCTCCAAGAAACCTGCCACTAGAAACTTCTCATTTTCGCCGTCGTCTTCCTCCTCCGGTCTTCGCTTGTTGCAGATGTCTTCCTGAGTCGTAGGTGATTCCACCTCGAACTCATAATCTCGCCGCCGCCGCAATCCGAGAGTCATGAACACGCCGCCGAGTTCTCGTGTCGCATCCTTTGGACAGACGGAGATTAACTGGGACAAGTACGTCTCCGTTTTTCCTCAAACTTCCACTAACAGATTTATTCTTCTCTGTTGCGTTTTCTTTAGTCCGAATCGTTTATTGTTTCGATCCAGTTTTTGTGATATTGTGATTGATGATTCTTCGGTGGATTTATCTGACTTTGCTCGGATTCTCGAGATGAGATGGATATCGCACGACGGAATCATTTGATTTGGTGGAGGTAATTTGAAGATTTCCTAAAAATTTTAGAGGAAAGAATCTGTTTCTAGGGCTCCCTCTGGAAGAAAGAAGCTCGATTCCAGAATATGATTTGGTTCAATCTTGTCTATTTTACTTAATTGCGTTCCTAAGTGTTGGAATCAATGTCTTTGCTTCGGCCTAAGATCTGGAAAGCTCGATTTTCCAAAAATGATGTTGTGATGGATTCTTTAAGGTTCTTTATTCGTATGGTAGTATCCGAATTTTACCTCTAAGATTTTTGGAAAGTTGTAAGGAGTCACAAAACTGAAGAATCATACGAAATGATAGTCCTTATTCATTAGTTATAAGAAAATGGGTATGCAAGTTGCAGAGAAGCTGCTTGAATTTCTTCCCTTAACTTGCAGGCTTGACAAAAAGAGGTTCTACGTTGTTGGTGCTGGCCTCTTCACTGGTGTTACAGTAGCTCTGTACCCTGTTTCCGTTGTGAAAACGAGGCTTCAAGTTGCTTCTAAAGATATTGCTGAGAGAAATGCTTTCTCCGTGATAAAAGGAATACTGAAGAATGATGGCGTTCCTGGTCTGTATCGAGGTTTTGGTACTGTGATTACAGGTGCAATTCCTGCAAGGATCATATTTCTAACTGCTCTTGAAACCACAAAGATTTCTGCTTTTAAGTTGGTTGCACCTTTTGAGCTAAATGAGCCTACACAAGCCGCTATTGCAAACGGAATTGCTGGCATGACAGCATCTCTTTTCTCACAGGCCGTGTTTGTCCCAATTGATGTTGTACGTATTATCACACCGCGACTGCTTTGTAAGATCTGCGGCTCGTGCTGTGAATGTTAACCCCATTTCTCCTATTTGCTGCAGATTAGCCAAAAGTTGATGGTGCAAGGATACTCAGGTCATGCTACATATTCTGGTGGTATTGATGTTGCCACAAAAATCATCAAGTCATACGGCGTAAGAGGCTTATACAGGGGGTTTGGCTTGTCTGTTATGACCTATTCTCCTTCAAGTGCTGCTTGGTGGGCTAGTTATGGATCAAGTCAGCGTGTTATCTGGAGGTTAGACATAGTGAATGGTGTGGTATAATGATTATAGTATTTCATTTTAGTTTGACTGGGAGAACTCACATTTCAGTCTGTCTTAAAACTGGAAATAACTCGGTCTTTAGATTTGCTACACCAGATCCTATCTTTCCACTGATCCATCCAGCATCTGCTACTTTTGGGCAGATTCTTAGGCCATGGTGGCGACTCAGAGGAGATGGCTGCTGCTCCTAGTCAGTCAAAAATTGTTCTTGTCCAGGCTACAGGAGGAATTATTGCCGGTGCAACAGCATCAACAATCACAACACCATTAGACACAATCAAAACGCGACTGCAGGTATTACCTACAGTCTCATGAATATAAACAAGCTCTCAGGTCTAATGTCCTGAATTCTCAGTTAGATATCTGCATGTGTTGATAACATAGAAACTATAGTAATAATAACCTTAAAATCTCTGTGAAGGTCATGGGACATGAAGAGAATAGACCTTCAGCCAAACAAGTGGTGAAAAATCTGATAGCGGAAGATGGGTGGAAAGGGTTCTATAGAGGTTTGGGACCGAGATTCTTCAGCATGTCGGCTTGGGGAACGTCGATGATACTGACATACGAATACTTAAGTAAGAAAATCTGTCCTTCTAATACCCTAAAATCTATGTTTGAGCCACTCTGAAAAACAATCAAGACTTTAACAGTTTTCATTCTTTCTTGATTATTTCCAGAACGTCTGTGTGCAATAGAAGATTAGAAAGCCTCGCTGCTGTTTGTTATTTTTTTCTCCTTGGACTAACTCTAGTAGACGCATAAACTCGGTTTATTGGTGAGCTTCCATGTTAACAAAGACAACTTTGAAGTCTGAGTTCTGTTATTGTAATCATTCTTTCAACTTTTACTGTATTGGGGAGTGTATTCTTACAGCAGAAGAATTCTAGATTGTATTCTTCTGCTTTATTAGCTTCTCAGAGATAAAAAAGAAGCCTCAAAACTTTGAAAGGAGCACTTATAGTTTTTGAAATTCCATTTTGAAATCAATTTGCCAAATCTTTATAATCGTATCATAACAGTAAAATTTTCAGTTAACGTTTTGATTTTTGCAAATCCATTCTCCACAAAGATATCCAACAAGGGAGCGTATGCTTCGACAGATCTTTAGGAAAGCCCGACAAAGGGAGTTTACTAACTTAGACATAAATTTATTGCTCTGCCTGTTGCCATCTACCCGGGCCGGTCATTAGCGGACCACTAGTAAAAAAAACTGCTATAGTCACGACAGATTTCGTGACTAAAACGTGACTATAGAATCGTGACTTTTTTTTCATGGCTATATGAATGATTTTGCCACGATTTTAGCCACGAAAAAAAACTAACGATCATATAGCCACGTTTTTTTCGTGACAAAAACGTGACTATACCACTTATTTCTACTAGTGGACAAAACATTAGCCTCGACCCTAAATTCTTTTGAGCTAATATAAATGAAATCGACAGGTTTTAAACCGAATAAAAATTATGTATATGTAATTCGCCCTCAAAAAAGTAAAAGCTTATAGCCTGATAAATTTCAGGTGGTGTTCTTTACGAATTTAGCTGCTTGGGCCATGCAAAATGCTCATCAACATCATCCATGCGTCTCATCATATGGTTTCTTTCTGATAGTTATATGATCTCACGGTTTTTTTGTGTTAACTTCAATTGACTTTAACATCCCTAACAATTCGTATTCTTTATTTTTTTTCTCTATGAATCCATTCAAGTAACAATTTGAGTATTTCCAGGGAAACCTAAATATTCTTTAATCATTAACCTGGTATATTTTTTTCCCTGACAAATCGGAATAAAATAAAACATTGACGATGACTAGATAGAAACTTAACCACCATGGAGCTCTTAATTATTTTCGTGAGGCTTTTTAGGTATAATCATTTCATATTGGTGAAACAATGAAAAAAAAAAAGTGTCGTCGTCGTCCATCACCTCCGTGCATGTACTCTGTCTTGGTTGAATGGAATGATAGTTACGTGATTTACGCAATAATCACAAACGACGTGCGGTCCACCGTCCACGACCTAATGATTTACGTTTCAAATTTGTTAACTTTAATATCTCATCGAGAAGGAGTCGAATGTAATTATGTAAAGCGAATTAAAATAAAACATGTTGTCCATTTTTGCCGACTGTTATCATTGATTTATGTATAAAATACGATATGTATGTAAGTTATATACGATATTTTTTTATAACCAAAGGTCAAACCATTCCCGTGACAGAGATTTTATTACTAGGCTAAAACTTTATTGGTTATATATATATACGAACTTTAACTTAAAGGAAAGTTAAATGTTGAGGAATTTAAGGGAGACACTTCGTACCATAAGCGTTATTTTAGCTCCCCCACCACGTTCACATGCACCATTCCCTTCGTTACATTGCAAATCTAAAACATTGCATTTATCATTCACATAAAGTTGTCAGTTTATTTATTACAAATAAAGTTGGCAATTTATATTATTTTTTCAGTTTTTTTTTTGATCTTGAACGGTAAAAGATGTGAAGGAATGAAACCTTTAGTTTTGTAACTTAAAAAAAAGCATTAACTAATACTCCGTTGTATTAGATTTTAAGAGTTTTTTACTTGTTCTATAAACATAATTGTTTTATATTTTTAAAGTACTTTTTATTAATTGATAATAATAAATTGTAAATTTAAAAAAACATTGGTTAACAATATTTAAATTAAGTGGATACCATTAGTTGATTGTTACTTAGATAAATAATACTTTTTCTGTTTCGCAAAAATGTCATTCCGACATTTTTCACACAAATTAAGAAAACTATTAAAAAGTCTTATCTTTATTAATAATGTTGAAGAAAGGTGGTGACTTTGTGCTTGTAATGTGAGAAAGTTAGTTACTTTATGCTTGTAGCACACGGAAACCTTACTATCTCTCTTTGAGTCGATCGATCTCTCGTTTGTTTGAATAAAATGAGAAAGACACAATCTTTGTTTACCCAGTTCACGATCCAATGAGAATCGCTACGTCTGAACCGAGATTTCTCGGAAATCCACTAGAAAGACTTGGTTACAAAACCCTTAAGAAATCTGCTACGAAACCTGCAATAGACTCTACTTTTTCTTTCTCTGTATCACTCACACCTTGCTCACACAACCACCATTGTTACAGCTTATGTCCCCTTTTATATTGATTAAAACCCTGACACAAAGGCTCCTTTGTCTCTCTCTTTCTTCTCTGTCGTAATCTGCTGCAGAGGAAGAAGACAAAATAAACACAAGTGTGGCAACATGTTAATTACTCCTTTGTCCCTCAACTTGTTAGTACAAGCATGTGAGCTCCTCATGCTTGCTTTATGACTAAGCTTGTAACTTTCACTTTGGCTTAGAGACTCTTGTGATACATAAGCAAAACCAACAAAACTCCACCTTGCTTCTGTATCACCTTCTGAACTACTTTTCTTTCTAATGATCTTGATTTTCATCTCAGATCTTTGCCACATCTAGGCACTGGTAACCCTGAGTCGCGCGAGAGCACTCAGGAACTTGCTAACTGGTAGAACATTGGTCAACATATCAGCCGGATTATGCACTGTATAGATCTTCAACACCTTGATCTCACCTTCACTTATCAAGTCCCTAATGAAGTGAAACCTCCTCTGAATATGTTTGGTCCTTTCATGATGTACATCATTCTTTGCTAGAGCTATAGCACTCTGTGAATCACAATAGATCTCAACCGAACCCTGTTTGAAACCCAATTCATTCATGATTCCCTTTAGCCACACTGCTTCTTTGGCTGCTTCAGTCAGAGCAATGTACTCTGCCTCTATCGTAGACAGTGCTACTACATCCTGTAACCCAGATTTCCATCTGATCACATTACCTCCAACAGTGAATGTGTACCCTGTGATAGATCTCCTTCTATCCAAGTCTGCAGCAAAATCAGAATCGCAGAAACCCTTTACCACAAACTCATCCTCTGTCTTATACTGAAGTCTTGTTCTTAGTGTACCCCTGATGTACCTCAGAACACACTTCACAGCCTGCCAATGTTTCTTCAATGGTTTGCTCATAAACCTGCTTATAACACCCACTAGATACGCCAAATCTGGCCTTGAGCCAATCATTGAGTACATTATGCTTCCCACATCACTTGCATAAGGTACAACTTTCATTGACACAGCCTGTTCCTGTAGTTCTTCCTCTGTAGCTGATCTCAGCTTCATATGACCACCCAAAGGTGTCTGAACTACCTTACATTCACTCATCTTGAATGTATCAAGAACCTTCTGCAAATAATCTCTCTGTGACAGTTCTAGTATATGCTTAGATCTGTCCCTGTATATCTCCATACCCAAGATTCTCTTTGCAACACCCAAATCCTTCATATCAAATTCAGAATTTAGGCTTTCCTTCAGCTTGTTGATTGTGTCCTTGCTCTTTGATATGAACAACATATCATCGACATATAATAGCAAGTATGTCATGACTTCTGCTTCAGTTTCCTTGAAGTACACACAACTGTCATACAAGCTTCTTGAATAACCCGTTGATCTCATAAATGAGTCAAACCTTTGATTCCACAATCTTGGTGATTGCTTCAATCCACACAGAGCCTTCCTTAGTAGACACACCTTCTCCGGTGACTTCTTGTCCACATATCCTTCCGGTTGCATCATGTAGATAGTTTCCTCAAGAGTACCATGTAAGAATGTCGTCTTTACGTCAAGTTGTTCCAGTTCAAAATCAAAATGTGCTACAACTGATAGCATTAACCGAATAGATACATGCTTCACCACAGATGAAAAGATTTCTTCATAATCTATTCCTTCTCTTTGAGAGAACCCTTGTGCTACCAACCTTGCCTTGAACCTTGACTCCTCTACTCCCGTTATTCCCACCTTTCTCTTGTATACCCACTTACAACCAATAACCTTTGCATTTTCTGGTTTGTCAACAAGATCCCAAGTGTGATTTTTCTTATGTGACAACATTTCCTCATCCATTCCACTTTCCACATCTCATAATCTGGATCACTTACAGTTTCTCTGTAACATGTTGGTTCTAGTGCACCACCATCCTCTGTCAGATTATAAGCATACCATGAATCACCCCTATCATCAAATCTCCTTGGCTGCCTCATTTCCCTTCTGGTTCTATCCCTGGCCAGCTGATAATTCTCAAGATTTTTATGATTGTAGCCTTCTTCAGACTCTGTACTAGATTCAGTATCATCTTCAAGTTCTTGTCCTTGAAGCAGTGGATCTGGATCTGCCTCAACTTCATTATCTGTTCCACCTTGAGCTGAAGTACTTCCAGTTTCCTGTACTACTGGAATTGCCACTGTAACATCTTTCTCCTGAAATGATGTATCAATCTCCTTTCCTTTTCTGTCATAATCCTTGAACATCACTACCTCTGTGAATGTTACATCTCTGCTGATCACACACTTCTTGTCTTCTAAAACCCACACTCTGTATCCCTTTACCCCTGTAGCATAACCGAGAAAAATTCCTTTTTGCTCTGTGATTTAACTTTCCTTGATCCGAGTGAACAAAAACAATGCATCCAAATCTTCTCAAAGAGTTCAAATCTGGTAATGACCCTGTCCAAGCCTTCTCTAGAATCTCATACTCAATCGTTGATGTAGGTGACCTGTTGATACAGTGGACTGCTGTAGCAGCTGCTTCAGCCCAGTACATCTTCCCCAAACCTGATTCACTAAGCATGCTTCTGACCTTGTCCATAACAGTTCTGTTCATCCGTTCTGCAACACCATTCTGCTGCGGAGTGTAAGTACATGTTCTGTGTCTTACAATCCCTTCTTCCCTGCAGAAACCATCAAACTCTTGGTTGCAAAACTCAAGACCATTGTCAGTTCTCAAAACTTTCACCTTTCTCCATGATTGATTCTCAACCAGCCTCTTCCATTCAACAAAAGTCTTGAATGCTTCATCTTTTCTTTTGAGAAAATAGATCCAAACTTTCCTTGTGTAGTCATCTATGAAAGTAATGAAGTACTGACATCCTCCTAGTGAACTTAGTACCGTTGGAGAACCCTAAAGATCAGAATGAATGTACCCCAACTTATCCTTTGTAACATGTTTGCCTGTTGCAAAGCTTACCCAATGAGCTTTCCCGTAAGTACAATCCTCACAGAATTCAAAACCTCTGATCTTCTCAGCTTGTAGACACCCTTTCTTTACCAGCATATCCATACTCTTTTGACTCAAATGACAAAACCTGTTGTGCCATAACTTTGCCTCTTCCTTTGAATCTGTCATTGCATTAACACTTCCCAACAACACAGTTCCCTGTAGTAGATACAATGTACCACTTTTCTTGCCTTTGATAATTGTTATGCAGCCTTTGTTCACTTTAAGAACCCCGTTCTTTGACTGAAACTAGCACCCTTGATCCTCTAGTGTCCCCATAGAAATAAGATTCTTTGACATCGATGGAACATACATTACATTTGTAAGAAAAACCGTTGAGTGATTATCATTTTGGATCCTGATACAACCCACTCTTTTTACTTCAGAGAATGTATCATTAGCCATCTTGAATCTACCAGTCTTAGACTCATCAAACTCAACATATCAGTCCCTCCTTGATGTCATATGAAATGAACAACCCGTGTCCATTATCCACTCATTTCCATCTACCTCAGACACTGCATTAGAAACATCTGAAACAATGAGAATTGTCGCATCATTCATCTGTCCTGCGACATTTGAAGTTTCTCCTTTCTCTGAGTTACTTACCCTCTTATTTCTTTCTTTCTAGATATAACAATGTTTCTTGTAGTGTCCTTATTTGCCACATACCCAGCATACTTTCTTATCCTTAAAATTTGATTTGTTCTTGTTTCTATCAGAACTCTTATCCCTCTTTTCTGTTCTTCCTCTGTCCTTTACATACAATGCTTCAGAGCTGTTCTTCAACAACTTTCCAGTAGCCCCCAACTCTAAAATCTTTGACCTGATTTCTCCTGTAATTTCCTCAAGAGCTAGAGTTGTCTTGCAGTACTTTATAGTTTCCTTTAGCTGATCAAACTGCTTCGGCAGTGACATAAGTAACACAATAGCGTGATCTTCATCTGGTACAGTCACCTTAATGTTCTCTAGATTTGATATCAGCTTGAAGAAATCATTCACGTTCTCATCTATTGTCATACTTTCCTGCATCTTGTATCCATACAACCTCTGCTTCAGATAGATACGGTTTGGCAAAGACTTTGCCATAAAAAGCTGATCTAGAACCTTGATCATGCCTGCTGCAGTCTTCTCCTTTATGACTTTCTGATGCAATACAGAATGCTTCAGGGATTGAACTAGAGCTGAGTGATAG
>OVAN01001221.1:0-43477 GCA_900406275.1 Anastatica hierochuntica | reverse complement strand
TCTTTCAAACACCGCAGAACTGCAATGTTGATCAAAGGTTTGATTTCTGAAATCAAACTATATAAGTTCAGCTTGAGATGCAAGCTCTCTACGCTTGATCTTCTGCTAATAAACCGCACAAACTTCCAGTAACTTCTTCTACCTGAGTGTTCACCATCATACTTGAATATCGTCACCTCTTTCCAAAGAGATTGCCACCGTTTCGACAAGACGCTCGTAGCTACTACATCTTTACTACTTGGAAGATAAGACAATATCTTCAACAGCAATTCGTCCGGAAACTCACTGATTGTCCAAATCTCATTCTCCATACTTAAGCTACTGAAATTTTCCAGATACGCAGAATCATTCGGAGAAAAACGTCATCTTTTCAAGCGTAGAAGCTTCCACCTTCCACTAGATAAACAACAACAACACTTCGAGCCAATCTTCAATTGATTGACCTTTTACAAACTGATCCTCAAAACTGTAGCTTGCTTTCAAATTAAAGAGACAGAGAAAAAGTAAAACACTACCATTCGATTGCCACTTACCTAATCAAATTCGACGCAAAGAACCCTAAACCCCTAATACCAAAATCGATTCTCTTCATCCAATAACACTCCGAACTCTTCCAGTGATCGTAAGGGCCTGTTCTTTTGTTTATCGCCGGCGGCAGCAGTAGCGACCAAAAAAATAACAAAGTGTAAAGTCCAGAAGAAAAATATAAAATAATCAATCACGAAATTATTTTAATTTTTGCCCCCAATTATATTTGGATAATTTTTGACTCGATGGCGAAAAAAAAAGATAATTTTTGACTCGATATTATCAATATATAAATGATTTTCTTCCCGTCCAAAATCGATTCTCTTCGTCCAATTTTTTAAAACCAAAAAAATCAAAAGAACCGAAACGAAATTGAACAGATAACCGAATGCACAGGTCTAGGTACGACATTGATAAAGAAACTATTTTTTTTCAAATAAAATACTTTGCATAATAAATTTTATATTGATAAACTAATTTAGCAAAAGTAAAATGAATCTATAAAATAATTTTTAAAAGGACATAAAACAATATTTCTAAATAAATAATGCAAATATTATTTAACTATTTTATCCAAAAAATATTATTTAAAAAAGAAAATAACGCAAATATTCAGTAAAAATATATATCCTAAAAGGCTAAATATAAAGCTAAAATAAAAAAATAAACTTCATTCTCCACTTTATTGTGCATAAAGAGCTTGAAAGACAACAATCCAACATATATTGGACGGAGAATTTGAAAAATGAAGAATGAGCTAATATCCTCATCATTAGCTTCGACATATTCTTTCCTTTCCAACAATGCTTCATTAATGACATATGGTATAGATTAGAAGAGCTCTTAGAATCCCTTACGGGAGCAACACAACATTTATGCTTTATAGATGCTTCATGGAATTTTAAAGATGAAAAAACTGGAATAGATTAGCTTCTAATCTCTTCGGAGAGTAGGCGAATTGTGCAGGGCAATATATCAATCAACCCAATTGAAAATATGTTTCAGTTGCTAAGATGAGGCCTTTGCATCACTACAAGAAAAATGTTAAACTAGGACTACATATTGTGACTGCAAATTTATTCACAAAACATTGTAATTGATTCGCGACTAAATTGTGATTATTTACCAACTACAGTAAATAAGGATGCTAAACAGTCGCTAATTTTAGACTACGTAATATAGTCGCAACACAGTAGTCAAATTCCACCCCAAGAACCCTACCGAAGTTGATTCTCCTCGCACTCCAATGGATTTTCCTTAAAAGTTATAATTGTTTATTTTGCACCACCACAAAAATAATTTACATATAATCCAATGCTTAATACATGATTAATTCGATATATAAATAATTATTACAAATTAATAAAACTTTTATATATTCAATATGAAGTCACCCCGATTAAAAGTAAGTGTGATTAATTACAAATATACCTTTAATAAATAAATTTAATTAATTCTACAATTGTCATTTAATAAATTGATTTGTCGAGGATAAATTAGGAGGCTTTAACTCCCCCAACTACTCCTTTTGTGAGCCTCCGACGTCTCTCTCTAAGCCTGTGGATCCATCCTGTCCGACGGTCGAAAACGCTACCTCGAGGAGGCGTCATGATTTACTGTCTCTACAATCATCATGCGATCTTTGCCCGTGTTTTGTCCTCTAGCACAAGAACGCTTAACTGTGGAGTTTAATCAGGACTAGTGACCGAAAAGATAAGTGCACTTTGATGACATAGGTAGCCAAATCAATCCTTTTAAGCTCTTCTCACACGTTACTATAACTTTATAAATCGGGGTCTCACAATCACCCCCACTTACAGAGCGCAACGCCTTCATTGCACATTAGGATCGTCACGCCGATGGTGTGAGTCCCTTACACCACACTTATTTGGGTTCGATTCCGATACCAAATTGTAACACCCCCGACTGCCCCTTCTGTGTGCCCCCGACGCTTCTCTAGGCCCATGGACCCACTTTTTCCGACGGACGGGAACACTACCTCGAAGAGGTTTTAAAGGCATGATTTACTGTCAATCTCGTCCAATGGATTTTCTTTAAAAATAAATAATTGTTTATTTTGTACCACAACAAAAGTAATTTACATATAATCCAATGCATACTTAATACATGGTTATTATCTTATGAAGTCAGTTTGCAGTCGATTAAAAGTTAGATTGGTAGATTATTGTGTCACCCTTAACAAATAGTTTAATTGATACAATTTTTATTAATAAATTAAATTATTTTAAAAAATAAAAATGAATTAATACATAAAAACGAAATTCAGAAAAAAATCAATTTATTTTTTTTATATAAAAAATTCATAGTTGTTTTGGAGTTTTTGGGTGATTCTTCGATGGAGAAGAGCAAGAACAAAGTTTGCTAAGCGTTTTTAGGGTTTTCGGAAAAGATGAGCGAAAAAGAGACAAAGTTATGTAAAACAATCTTCTTTATTGATGAATAAGAGTTGGATTGGAGTGAGTGAAGCCGAACGAAAGAAGAAGGTCCATGATCCACTTAAGTTCCATCAAAGTAACAAACATAGCTCTGTATTCGTCCTCGACAAAAGATAGAGAAATTGTTTCTTGGATTTTGTCTTCCAGAAAACCTGTGAGTCTCTAAGGAAAATAATATAGGCACTGAAAGATGGTCTAGAAAGAGGACATAGCTTAGTCTGATTGACAAGGTGTTGCTCTGAAGTAGATGTCCATAGGGTGATCAAAAGGGAGTGTGATAATTTGCCTAATCATCATCACTCTAACATTCTTTCTACTGTTCTTAAGAATTACAGAAATGGTTTATCAGGATGGAGAAAGAGCATAAACTTAAATGCTAGAAAAGCTATTGAATGTTGCAGGCTAAATTTCAGGAGGCAAATGATCTATTCCTGCATGATTCTATGCATATCAAGAGAGGCGAATTTTGGAGAGTGAAAAGTAGGGTGCAGTGGTTGAAGGGAGGAGATATGAACACCAAATACTTTCATGCAATTACGAAGAAAAGGAGATCAACAAACTATATCTCTTCTCTGGAAGATGAACGAGGAACATTCTACACCAGAGGCAAAGACATTAACTACATAATCACTAATTATTTTGGTGACATTTCTACATCTCAATGTTATTTTGCAGAGATAGAATACAAGAACCTGTGTCCAGTAGCCTCAAGAGTGTCCCAGGAAGTTAATTCCTACTTGGCAAAGCCTGTTTCAGAGACAGAGATTTTTCAAGCTCTAAAAATAATGAACAGAGACAAGGCACCAATGCCATATGGTTTTAAAGCAGGCTTCTGTCAGCAACATTGGCAAACAATTGGTAAGCCTATTGCTAAATTCATACTAGATTTCTTCACCAGTGGCTACTTGAACCCTGAGCTGAACATAACACATATCTGTCTAATCCCCAAGGTAGATAATCCCCTGAAAGTGAAGGAATATTGCCCTATTAGCCGAAGCAGTGTTATATACAAGCTTATTTCTAAAATCCTAGCAGAAAGATTGAAGCCATGGTTACATGACATTATATTTGCGAATCAATCAGCCTTTATTCCTAACAGATATATCGCAGACAACGTCCTAGTAACTCATGAACTCCTTCACAGTATTTGTACTAGGATTAGAAAGCAAAAGTTTGTAGCCACTCGATATTGCAAAAGCTTTTGATAAGTTTGCATGGGGATACATCAATTAAATCTTAAAGGCCTTGGGATTTGCAGAAAATGGGTTAATTGGGTTATGAATTTCGTAACTACATCCTCGTACCCAGTGTTAGTTAATGGTCCTCCAGTGGGCAGAATAGAACCTTTTATAGGTATTAGGTAGGGAGATCCTATTTCACCATATATGTATCTCCTGTGTATTGAGGGTCTCTCTATCATATAATACAACCTACAGAAAAGGGAAGATACATGGTTTTAAGGCTAGCAGAAATTGTCCTTCAGGAGCTCATATGTTAATTTTTTTGCAGATGACTCTCTCTTATTTATTAGAGCAACAGAAGATGAATGTGGAGCTGTCGAGAAGGCATCAGAAGACTATGGGAGAATCTCAGAATAACACGTTAATTATGCCAAATATGCCATAATCTTTAGTAAGAATACACCAATAGATATACATCAGAGTATCAAGGCTATTACATCTGTTGAAAAGATAGGAAGTTTTGACAGATATTTAGGCGTACCATAATTTATAGGTGTGAATACCACATAAATTTTTAACTTTATTAAGCATATTTATACAAAAAGATGAAAGTTGGTCTTCAAAACTCTTATCCATTTTGGCAAATAAGTCTTAATCAAGGCAGTTGCTACTGCAATTCTTACCTATGTCAGGCAATGTTTTCTACTTCCCAAACAACTCCTTAGAAAAATTACTCAATGTATACGTAGGTTTTGGTTGACCACCTTTTAGGATAAACATAAGATACCATGGATATCTTGGGAGACAATTAGTAAAAGTAGAAAGTGTGGGGGATTAGGAATAAGAGATCTTGTTCATTTTAAATAGAGCATTTATTGCTAAGCAAGTGTGGATGATTCTTAAGCAGTCTAATTCACTTCTAGCCAATATATATAAGTGCAAATACTTCCCTAAAAGTTCTACTCTCGATGCAGGGATATGTAAACACGCTTCACATGCTTGGAAAGGGATATATGAAGGAATAAACCTCATCAAGGCTAGTTCAAGATAACTGGTGAGATAAAAAAATGTTTAAGAATTTGGAAGGATAACTTGTTGCCAAAATGTCCCCAAGGCCTGCAACCCCAACTCTAAGTTCTAACATAGATGATAGAAAAATCTGTGATCTTTTGATGAGTAATGGAAGTAGTTGGGATGATGGGAAATTGCATGAACTAGTTCATCCCCAAGATATATCATGCATTAAGAGAACTATACCAGGATTTATGTAGAAAGAAGATGATATAAAATGGGCCTATTCCAAGTTAGGTGAATATATAGTCAAGTTAGGGTACCATTTAAGTCATTGTGGTCTTTTGCAACCTCAATTACATGAAGAAATAAATTTCAAGAATATGTGGAGGTTACCAGTTATTTAAAAGTTAGACATTTGTGGTAGAGAGTCACTATTAATGGTTCACCAGTTGATAAGTCGTTTCAAAGGAGAGGTCTGGAATTAGAACCAACATGTCGACTCTACAGAGAAAATCTAGAAACAATGCAGCATTTGCTTTTCAAGTGCCGAGTATCCAAGGAGATTTGGCAATTGGCTGCAAAGTCCACCAGGTGAGTATCTAATGCTTAACAATCTAAGTCAAAACATTAATTGAATACTCAAGTCAACAAGTAAGGAGGAGGGTAAAAGCATGAATCTCTCTGCCTGCATAGGCTGAAGAATCTGAAAGATGAAGAATCGTCTAGTTTTCCAAAATAAGAAAACTCCCATTCAAGATGTGATAAACAAGGCTCTAACTAAAATGGAAGATTTTGCAAATGCTAGTATAAGGGAAGGGGAAGCAGGTAATCAACATGTTGGTTTGATCCCTGGATCAAATAAACAAGTAGATGTCTTTAGTGGAACTTCACATTACACATGTTTTATGGATGCTTCGTAGATATCTATAAAAGAGAAAGCTGGTATAGCATAATAACTTACTTCCCCAAGTGGGAAAAAGTCGTATAAGGAAATGCTACAATAGATCGAACTAACAATGTTTTAGAGGCTGAAGCTTTTGCACTGTGGGAAGTTGTCTCCAAATTCAGAAGCTTGGGTTATGACAAGGTCAATTTCCATGGAGACATTTATAACATTTACAAGCTGTTGGAAGAATGGAGATCATCTATCTCTAGATGTAGTCAAAGTTTTTGTGGGGTGTCGACCATTCTAGAAGATATAAGGGTGAAAGCCAAGACATCTCCAAGATTCTATTTCTGCTATATTTTGAGGAAGCACAATGTAATGGTGGATGCTTTAGCAAAAAAAGCCAGAAGAAATTCAAACAACTATAAGATCAAATGGCTTTGATAAATTTCTTTATAGTTGGTTTTCTTCAGTTAGTTAGGTCGACTTGTATTTGCTTCCTTGTACACTTACCCATGCTTTAATGAAATAATCTTTGTCGGGATAAAAAACTGGATAATTATAGGTTTTGGGTTGGCCTCTTTGTCAGAATGCATTTCAATTTTTTTTTGCGTTTTGCTCTATATCTTCCCCAATAGTTTGCTAATTTATTCAAATATGTTACATGCCCATGAAATGTAAAGAATAAAAATTAAAATATAGAGACTTTGAAAACTTCAAAAATAGTTAGAGATTGATAACATCAAAGTCAGATTTTTATTTTTCTTTTTGTAATTTTCTATTCGAGAGCTTGAAATAGTCTTTTCTCTTTTTTATAAAATTTCCTTCATCCTAGAGAAAGCTTGTATTATGTAAATTGTGTTTAATAGTGTTATCTTTTATCGAGACTCAAAGGCCATATTTATACTTAGCTAAACATTCTAATCCTATTAGGAATAGGAATTAAAGAGATAAATCCTAACTAATGTAAATCTAAATCCAAAAAATATTAGAAAAACCTAAAAGATAAATGTAAACCATGATTAATTACTTATTCTTATTATGACTACATCCTCCAACACCCTCCCTCAAGTTGGAGCATGTAAGGAAAGTAATGTCCAACTTGAAAAGAACGCTTCAAACTTCGCATGAAAGTACCTTGAAGAAATATCCACGAGTTGATCTTCGTAGATAGATGATGTAAACAAATGGTTTCAAATAATGAACAGATGTTGTGCTTTTAAATCTGAAAAAACGGAGAGAATTAATGAAATAAAAGAAAATTGATGGGACTTTTTTCGATGAACCGAATCAATTTCGGATTGAATGAGATCAAGATCACGTGGGCGATCATGATCATATAATTAAGGATCAAGATCATGAGGGCGATCAATATCAAATGATTAATGGGACAACTTGTTCAAATATTCAGGACGACCAAATCCTTCTTCTGGACTTGACCATGCCTTGAAGAGTTTAAGATGATATTATACCTCGCAATTAGGTCGTTTTTGCGGTGTTATACCCAGCTGATGGGTCAATAAAGCGTCAGTTATACCCGGCTGACAAGTCAATAAATGACAGTTATACCCGACCGATGGATCAACATCGCTGCAACTATACCCGGCCGACGAATCAATGTTGTGAAAGTATACCCGACCAACGGGTCAATATCACAACATTTATATCCGCCCATAGGTTCAATGAGACATTTATACCTGGTTTAGTAGGTCAGATAGAATCGATGGAAAACGTCGTTGATACCAAGATTTGGAAAACAACTTTCGAAAGCGAGAAGTCGAATTAAAGGGCTCAGACTTGTTAGTAGTAAAGTATTAAAATATGACTTGTTTTCTTTTTTTCCCTCTTTTTTTCTTTTTTTTTTCTTTTTTCGAATAAAAAATAGCAATAAAATTGGATAAAGTTTCTATTCAGATTTTTGAACAGAACTGATGTTAGTCGGATTTTGCACGGAATCGATTTTACACGGATTTTGCACGGAATCGATCTCTCTCTGATTTTGCACGGAATCAATCTCTCTCTAATTTTACACAAAACTAGTTCGCACGGACTTTGCTCAGAATGATTTACAAAACTTTCTTTCTTGTACGATAACGAAATTTGTCTTCATCATCATCTTTCGCTTCAAGAATCGCCATAATCTTTTTTTTTTATCACAAGACTATAATATCGAAAATATGAAACTTTTAGTTCACGAGGATTGTCTGCTCTGATACCATGGAAAAATTTGTATTATGTAAACTGTATTATCTTTTATCGAGGCTCAAATGCCATATTTATGCATAACTAAATAATCTAATACTATTTGAAATAGAAATTAAAGAAATAAAGCGTAACTAATGTAAATCTAAATCCAAAACATATTAGAAAAACCAAAGATAAATCTAAACCATAAAATAATATTTATCTAATTAAATACTTAATCATATTATGACCATACACTCCAATAATCTGATCCATTTTACAAATAAGACGAAAGAATCAATTGATGTTTTGAATCAATTGATGTTCTGAATAACTTGACCCGCCCTATACCCGACCCGAATTAGCGGATAAGGGTCGGTAAGGGTAATACGAATTACCCGAATGGGTCGACAATTTTTTTTTAAAACGGTAAAGGTCGAGTAAAGTTAATTATATAGATACATATATTACTTGTTTTCATAACTAATAAATAACACTTTACTTATAAGTTAGGAAAAATTAATAATATTTATCGTAGTAAGATTAACATTTTCTTGTCAAATATAAAATATGAAGTTTAAAAAAAATTAGAAAACCGACAAATAGATTTTTTTTTGTCAAATAGATTATTGAGTATTATTTTTATGTTTAGTGAGCTTTAATTATCAATTTAACAATTTTTTTTGTAGAAGATACTATTCTAAGAAACATTACAAATGATTATGTTATTTTATTTTATTTTTATCAACCAAACACTAAATCAAATAGTCATACCGGAATTGGTATAATCATAATGTAAACTACAAGATCCTCGAGTTAAGCTGTCTGCTTGTGTATTCGTTGCGCGCTTGATTTTTGATAATGTGAAACCTGGGAGTTGATCGAGAAGTCGACGAAAATCTTGGAGGTATGTATAGAAAGCTGGCCAATCATCTGGATTTTGTAGAATCGTAAGTAGCTCCACACAATCAGTCTCGAAAATCCGGCATTCAATGTTTCTACTCACCAATTCTGACATGATTATATTATTTTAACAATTAAATAACAATAATTCTGATTTTTCATATAATAAGATTTAAACGCGTATTGAATCTAGCTATCCAACCCGATCTTTACCGATCCTTACTCGTCAATATCCGATCCTTTTTACTACGGGTATATCTTGGGTAGTGATTTTAGATATCTACATTTTCCGTACCCAACCTTTACCCTTACCCAACCCTTACCCTTACCCTTACCCTTACCCAACCCGTTATACACGCTAAATTAGGCCTGAGCATTTTGAGTCGGGTAACCCCACCCGCCCTATACCCGACCCAAATTAGTGGGTAAGGGTCAGGTATGGGTAATAATAATTACCCGTTTGGGTAGAGAATTTTTCTTTAAACGGATAAAGGTCGGGTAAGGATAATTATATAGGTACCCATATTACCCGTTCACATAACTAAAAACTAAAAATAATATGTAAATTTAATAATATTTAACTAGTTAGATTAACATTTTTTTCAAAATAAAATTTTAAGTTTAGAAAAAATTTAAAACTGATAAATAGATTATTGAATATTATTTTTATGTTTAGTGTAAGTTTAATTTTTAAAATTTTATAAATATTTTTTAAAGGAGATACCATTCTAAAAAATATTATACTATTATTATATTATTTTAACAATTTAATAACAATAATTAAACGAGTTATTTTTGATATAATACGAGTTAGGGTATTAAACAGATATTGATTTTACCTACCTGATCCGACTTTTACCCGACTCTTATCCATCATTATCAGACCCTTATTATTACGAGTATACTTCGGATAATGATTTTAGAAACCCATAATACCCGTACTCGACCCTTACCCGTATTTACTCGACCAGTTATCCGTTATGCACACCCTAACGCTGATTGATGATTGTCACAAAATTTACCCGCGATGATTGTGGATCTCAACTTTATATTATATATTTAATACGATAACGCATGAATAATTGAGTTTATAAGTCAACCTATCTAATCCAGCCAACCTTGACCACCCAAACCATGGATGGAAAAAACATTTTCTCTCCAACAGAACCTACATGTCCTCTGTCGGATCCAGCAAATTTGCATCTGCTTTGTCGAAAATACTCTTCTGATTACAGGTATCTTTTTTACTATTGTGATACTTGTGATTTGAACTTTGAAAGTCGTCGCGATTTTTTTCCTCCGGAAATTAGACATCCTTTTCATCTCCTCCACCCTCTCACCCTCACCAATCCAGATAGCTGCGTTTATCCTAGCCCTAAGATCCCTAAATTTAATACATCTTTCTATTCCGGATCAGATGCCGATGAATTCGATAAAGATAAAGATGATGATGATTCAGATGGAAATCATCTAAGATGCAAATTTTGTCAGAAAAATATTGACTATGCTAAAATGTACTATCATTGTTCCATATGCAGTTTCAGCTTACATATTAACTGTTCAGTGAATAAACCACCTCTCAATATTGAAAACCCAAAAATCCATCACCATACTCTTACCCTCTTTCCTAGACGAGTCCCTTTGCCATGTGATGCTTGTGGCTTCTCTCTTTCCGCTCTTTTTACTCAAGTTTACTCTTGTCTACTGTGCAACTACTTGGTACATAGATCGTGTATCTACTTACCCCGTGTGATTAAGATCACTCGTCATCCTCATCGTCTCTCTCATACTTCCTTATCTCTTCCTACTGGTGATCATCTCCTTTGTGGAGTTTGTCGCAAACCCGTCGATGTCAACTACGGGCACTACTCTTGCAATAAAGGATGCCACTATGCTGTCCACTCAAAATGTGCAACAAGGAAAAAAGTGTGGGACGGTAAAGATCTCGAAGGGGTTCCAGAAGAAGAGGAAGATGATGATATTGAGCCATTTGTGAGGATTGATGAAGAGACAATACAACATTTCAGCCATGAGCATCATTACCTAAGAATCGATGGTAATGGCAACCATAACAACCATGAAAACAAGTTTTGCCAAGCCTGCACCCTTCCAATAACAGTGTTAGATCGCTTCTATGACTGTATGGAATGCGATTTTGTCCTCCATGAACACTGTGCATGCCTTCCTCGCAAAATAAACCATCAGTTACACAAACACCCGCTCACCCTCTTCCATCCATTCTCTCCTAATCCTCGCGACCTCAGACCTGAATGTTTTAGCAAAGGTTACTTCGACTGCGATGGATGTAGTCGACGAGGTTGTGGTTTCATCTACAAATGCAACGAAAATGATTGTGACTTTCAAGTAGATGTCAGGTGCGCTTCGATTCCTGATCCTTCAAGTCATGAGTCACATGATCATCCTCTCTTCTTCAATTTGACAAAAGGCAAATGCATGGGTTGCCAACGGGACGACTGCTCGCCTATGTACTTAGAATGTATTGAATGCAAGCTCTTTATGGGTCTTAAATGTGCTACTTGTCCTAGTGTTGCTCACTATAAGCATGATAAACATCCACTCACTCTCTGCTACGGAGAAGAAGTGATGACAACAAATCTCCAGCATTGGTGCGAGATCTGTGAAACGAAAATAGATGCAAAAGAGTGGTTCTACGGATGTTACACTTGTCAGGTCAGTCTTCACGTTAAATGTTTATTGGGAGAAGATATCTACATGAAACCAAACCATACCATCGATATCCTTGGTGAGAATGTTGATATTTTATGCAACAATGGCAACGTCAGACCAGTGTGTGATATATGTAAACGTCGTAGCAAATACCCATTTGTATTCAAGTGGCTAGACAGAAACTCTTGCAGATGGAAATGCACTGAGCGTTTTAGCAAAATTCAAGAGAAGTTGCAGACAATAGAGAAAGTAAGAGTTGGGTTATCTGTCCAGGCTGTGGCATTTCGTTTGATGGAGTGGGATTGAGCTATGGAGGTACTGCTAGACTTTAATTGAATGCATGCATTTTCTGTATTTTTTTTCATCTTAAGATATGTTGTGGAGTTGTTTTTTGAATATTTTCATCTTAATTAGTTGGTTAATTTATTATCTTATTCTACATGTAAACTGTATTACTATTTACATTAAAAAATGATATAATTTATTATTTATCTATATATTAATTAGGAGATAACGTCCGGATAAAATTTTGAGTTTAAAATTATTATTTATGTTGAGATCTAGTTTTAAAGTTTAAGATTTGAGATTTAGAGTTTAGCTTTTATGTTTATGTTTTATTAGGTATTGTTATTTGTCCTGCACGGACCTGATTATATTTCTCTAATCAGATCATATAGGTTAACATGGTAGTTAAACTCAAAATTTAGCCTCACGTATACGATTCATTTGATTGAACTACTCACTTTTTTGTTAATCATCCATGTTTTAGAATTTAAAGATGTAGAGAAGTACTTTTGGATACAATAGAAATCTTAAAATTTGATTAACGAAAATCTGAACCAAAGATTCCTAGATCACATACTTTATGAATCGAAAATCTGAGTCGATGTAATTGTTTTTTCTTTGTAAGTGGCTGAATCATTGTCTCACAAAAAAGAAAACCGCAAACTAATGTTTCTCACTGTAAGTTGTTAATAGGAATATACGACTAACACAATAATCAAAATAAGAAAGTCTCTTAATACTGTAATTCCTATCAGTATTCTGATTGAAGTTATTCTTGTTACCGGAGAATTTGGCCACAGAAGTCCTGAACTTTTTTTGTCGGAATCCTTGTACCAAAAGTCTTATTTTATGCTTATCAATTGAACCATCCATTTTAGGTTTAGTTTTAAAATTCCATTTACACCCTAATGCTTTGGACCCTTGAGGTAAGTCAGTGATCTCCCATGTATGGCTTTGTATAATGGAGTCAATCTCACTGTTCACGGTTTGCTTCCAGGAAGATGTGTCTGGTGTAAACATGACTTCAATATATTTTCTTGGTTCATTCTCTAAAAGAAGAACCATCAAGAAATTCTCGCCAAAATATTTTTTCTTACAAGCTCTATTTGCTTCGTCTAGGTTCATCTTCGACATCTTCTACGTCGCTTATTTTAAAGTTCCAAAAGTACTTACGTCATAGCAAGGAAGCTTGCGCGTCTCTCTTCCCTTGTCCTCTTTGGATTTATTTTATCATTAAATGGAAAGATATTTTTTGAACAAAGATCCATTTCTTGATTCTATAATTTTATTCACATGGATATCAGATAAATCTGATGTGTGAACCATAAACCTATAAGCATTACTGTAGTATGCATATCCAACGAAAATAGAATCATTTATCTTTAGTCCGACTGTGACCTTTTTAAGAGGTGACACTGCCACTCTTGCTAATCACCCTACACTTTGAGGTATTTGTATGAAAGCATTGTACCTTTGCAAAGTTCATATGGCGTCTTGTCAGTGACTTTGTGCGGTACTTTATTGAGGATATAATTTGTAATGAGAAACGCCTCTCCCTACAGGTTCTCGGGTAACCCTGATCTTTGCAATATTGCATCCATCATTTCTTTTTGAGTTCAATTTTATCGTTTTGCAATGACGTTAGATTCATGTAAATATCAAGTAGTCATTTGATGGATAATGCAATTTTCTTACAATAATGCATAAATGGGCCATCGTATACACCTCCTCCATGACTTCTTACTATTTCGATAGTTTTGTCTAGTTGATTTTCAGCTTCGAACTTATTTTCTTTCCAAGACTTCATATTTACTATTTAGCAAGTAGACATAGTAAGATTTTGTACAATAATATGTAAAAGACACAAAATATTGTTTACCATCTTTTTATTGTATGAATTTCAAATCGCATAGATATGTGTGTATAAAACCAAGAGGTTCAGTTGTTCGTTCCGTAAGAATTCGTAACGATTTATAAACGATTTTGAAATATATTTACGAATTTAATTCCCAGAAAACGTGCAAATAATTGACTTGAATCTAATTTTACTAGGTATCAAATATACCTGTAAAATATGAAGCAGAAAAGGATATGGATTTAGATCGAAGTTTCTGAGCACTATAAAGATCGTGCCTCTATCGGTATCCACACACACACAAATTGGAGCGAATCAGGATCGATGCTAGCGTTGTTGAGATCAGATCTCAAAAATTAGAGAAATAATTTTATCTTCTATTGTATTTAGGGTTTAGAGGGTTGTGCTTTTATTATACTATATATCTCCCTTCGCGTGGAACATATATATATACACACACACACTAAGCCGACCAAGCCCATGTCATATATATATATATATATATATACACACACACACACACACACTAGTTATTTCGCACGGGCATGGTTTGTTGTTTTTCAATGCCGCTAAATATTCAAAAATCGTAACAACGATTTATTAGACTCATGATTTAATGTATACCAAACAATACCCAAAGGTATTAAAAGTAAAGAAAATTTTCATTGTTTTACTTTTAAATATCCAAAAACCAAAAGAGATTACTTGGCTAATGCATCGTTCACCCTTAATCTTTATCCCCTCTCTCACTTCCATGAGCGGTCGGGTCATTAAGCCAAACAACTTTACATGTTATGTTATGGTGCAAGCTCTGCGAAACTGTGTTACAATATCGTGGAGCTCAGTGTGTGGTTCGACTTTTGCATCAATCACAAGAAGGATGTTTACGTAGAAAGTATTGCTTCTCTTTCTAGGAACTTGACTTCTTGAATAAATACCATCCATGCCAATAAGAGGTAACTCTCTTGTGCTCGAGCTTTATAATTCGTTTTTCATGCTACTCATTGCTCTTCCTATGGAGCTACGAAGCAAAAACCCGGAGGAAAGTTTCTCCAAATCATGACTCAAATGCTCCCATTTTCCACGGTTGAAACCTTGATCCCAAGGCTCTTTATGTGTTTTTGTGTAACTCTTCTCCGTTCTTCATCTTTCAGTACGAAAATCACTCGAAACCTACATACTTTGGACTTGAGAACCTACAACTAGTTGTTGAATCTAGAGCTCAGGTTCCCTAAGTTCATGCTACTTCCCAACAAAGTGTTTATATTTAGCCCGATGTTCGGTGAGGATATGTATATCCTATTGCTTTTATGTCATGTCCCATCTTCACCTCACTCGTTGGAGCCTTTGAGAATGCCAGCAAAACTTTGAATTGGAAACATCTACCTTTATCTCCCATCGGTTTGTGATGTTTCTGATATCTCCTCCCATTAATCTTACCTATAAAATCAGAATTGATTAGATTTATTTCTTTTGTAAAGACATAAGCAGTTTCAGTTCAGTTTCTTACCAGAGACTGCACAATCCCCAGCCTTAATTCAGTTCCTTGTTGTCCTCGAGTTGTTTCTCTTACCTGAATATAGTTTTCGAACATTGATTTACGCAACTCCATAAGTATCCCTTTACTTGTGTCATCCACTTCAAACACAAACTCCATAGAGTTTGCATTGTTTCTTATGGAGTTAGAAACTTCTATCTCATAGTTTGGTGATGACTCTTCTTTATTCTAGCAGAACATATATATACCTGCCGAAAACTTGGATAAACACCTTCTTCGGGATCTGATGCCATGGCCACAAAGCTCTTGTTACCTAGCCTTTGAGCCCATTCTCGGATTGAAATGTGCCCCGCCTCTCGACTGTGAACTTGACCGCATTGCTAACAAGATTGTTCAAAATCTACTTCAATTTTCCACTATCCCCTTGAACATTCAAGAATTTGAAAATCGAGCCATCTTGCAGATCTGAAACCACATCAACCTCTTTCTTCATAGCTACAAGATGAAAAAGTCGATGATGTCTTCAAGAAGATTTTTCAGATTGAAGTCATCTTCTCGTAACTGCATCTTCCCGCTTTCAATTTTGCTAATATCCAAAACAGAGTTGATCGTTTCTGTTTTAACAAAAATATGAGAAGATATTGCGTTTGTTAACAGAAAAAAGAACTGAAAAACACAAACAAAGAGAAAGCTAAGGACTATAAGTCTTGCCAACCCAAATCTTTGGTGCATACATTCACTTACCTAAGATTAATGTCTAGCTCCGAGCCAGGTCTAACTTCTTGACGACATAGATCGACCAGACCAGAGATCCCAGAGGGAACCTCAAATGTTATGGCTAGCACTTGCAAATTCATGGCTCTTGCAAACGCATGGCTCTTACTAATGTACGACACTTGTGAGACTTGAGGGATTGTTACATAACCTTGCAACAACACATGTGTGATCTGAAGACTAGAGAAAACAACAAAATTTATTATAGTTAGATATGTAATGAGAATTATGAATTGACGTAATTAATTTAACAATAATATCTGTGTTTAAATTTCTTTGAAGTGAGTACTTTTTTTGGTGAGATACGAATATGTAACGTTGATTAAATTGATTTATCCTTGGATAAGTGAAGTTATTGATGTTTTTTTGACAAAACTAAATCTTCCAGTCGACTCTAGAGGTATCCAAGTTGGCTACCAGAGAAGCATGAAGAGCCGCACCAGTAGACATCAGATCCAACAAAAACAAATGCAACAGAAAAGACAAGTGTTAAACAAACACCCACCTGCTAAAGAGAAGGCAAACTACGACGAACAACCAAACCTAAATTCATCGGCATAAAAGGCGAAGAGGACAACCTGATAAATAAACCAATGCACAAAACCCATGATCACATGCGAAGTTATATAGAGACAATAAGATATTGTCTAATAAGATCAACAATAGATTCAATATGCTTATAGACTTAACCCTTGCATTCAATGGATACTAAGTCTCCGCAGACCATCATCGTCAATAAACTTGATGTGGGGACCATAAGATGTCCAATTTATTAAGGCAATAAGTATCTACACATTCCATTTATGTATATAACACCACAATCAGTGGCTCTAACCTAGACTCTCCTTACTTGTATATATTGTGAACATTTTCAATTAATACAATCATCGATTCTATTATTCATACAATTTTCAAACAAAAAAACTGGATTTCCTGCCATTGTCCACTTCGCATTTGATGAAGGCTTGCACATAGGTTCTCAACCACATAATTGATTTCTAGTTCCAAGATATGTTCTCATTCTCATGTACGATCCAAAAGCTAACATGTTGAAGGTGGTGAAGCTTATGCACAACGACCCAAAAGGAACCATTTTTTGCTTTATAGCAGTGAACGAAGTTTTAGGCACAATTTTATGTTCCAAATATGTAAGTCTCTGAGGTCATAGCCACCTTCTTTCTTTGGCAGACAAATTGTTGTCCAGCCGACTCTTACTTTAAGATTGTTTGCTATTTCATCAGATCACAAAAATTTTGAACACATTGATTTGATGCCTTTAATACATGCTACTGGAAATATAAAACCAGAGAATAAGAATATTAAAGTGCCCATGATGATCGTCTTTATCAGTGATAACATGCCAGCAAAAGATATGGTCTTCACAAGCCAACATTTGAATTGCTTTGTAAGTTTTTCAGGGAGTGGAGCATATTCTGCACCTCTTAGTTTTCTGTTCATAAGCAGTAGTCCCAAGCAACAGATTGGGAGAGAGCATGAGGTAATTCTGAAGCTCGCGAGCTCTTTAGTTTCACTCTCGCTTCGACCTGGTATGAAGAGCTGAATTTTATTTATGTTCAGTCGTAGGCCATACCAGCTATCAAACACATCTAAAACGTCCAAAATACCCTTCAGAGAAGCAGGTTTCCCATCAAAGAACACCATCACATCTTCTATAAACATTAAGTTCGATATGGAAAGCTCTCGTGTTTGAGTCTAGAATCGATAGAAACACTAAATCAATGAAACAAAGAATTGCTCTCTTTATTTCTTAAGCTCTCAAACTCAAAAGCTTACAAAAGACCTAGACAATATCATAGCTCGATATACTAACTCTAATCCTTATCCTCAAAGGAATAGGAAAACAAAATAACACTTGAGTTTTAGATAACTCCCAAAGCCAAAAAAGAAATTAAAACCAAAAAAAATTAGGATAAGGATATTCATAACTTGTTCCCCAAGTTTCTTCAACCTTACTTCAACATTCTCCCCTTTAATCTTGAAGTGGATTTAGCAAAGTCATGAACGCCAACCATTTCGCTCATTTCTTTAAACTTCAATCTTCCAAGTGCCATTGTAAGAACATCAGCTCTTTGATCATTACCTGGCACGTGTATCACTTCAATTTGCTCATTCTCGACGCATTCCCGGATAAAATGATAGCGTCTATGTATCTGCTTACTTCTTCCGTGAAACACAAGATTTCTTGACAATGCTATCACAGACTTATTATCCACATGGATTGTTGCATTTCCACTCGGCACTCCCAAGATTTCATCGAGAAGATCTTGAAGCCAAACAACTTGTTTGGCTGCCTCAGTTGCTGCCATAAACTTCGTCTCACATGAAGATAACATGACAGTTTCTTGTTTCTGCGAGCACCAAGTCACCTGACTTTCATTAACAAAGAAAATGTGACTAGTGGTGTTTCGACCATCATCTAAGTCGACATTAAGAGAATTATCCGAATAGCCATGCAACTTGACTTTACTTCCCCGCGTGTAAGTGAGACCAAAATCGGTCGTACCATGCAAATACCTAAGCACCTGTTTTAGTGCTGCCCCATGCGATTCCTTTGGATCTTGCATATATCTACTCAGCAAACCAACACTGTAAGACAAATCAAGACGAGTATGAAGCAAATACCTTAAACATCCTATGCTTCTGCGGTACTTTGTCTCATCAATAGACTTTTCTTCTCCAGCTTTAGACAATTTCAAGTTAGACATCGTAGGTACATGCGAGTGATTACAATCGCCCATGCCTATCTCTTCAAGAATCTTCTTAGCATACGTTTCTTATTTTAAAGTTATCCCTTATTTATGTTGATGTACCTCAATGCCTAAGTAATATGTGAGTTTTCCAAGATCACTCATTTCAATTTTAGTTGACATCTCCCCTTTAAACTCAATGACCATCTTTAGACTTGAACCTGCGACAAGTAAATCATCAACATAGACAACTACAATGAGTAAATCACCTCCTTCTTTCCTTCGATATAGGGAAGGTTCTTTCGAACATCTTGTGAATCAAAGCTCTTTAAGAATCTTATTTAGCTTTTCGTTGCATGCTCCGGGAGCTTGCTTCAGCCCGTACAATGCCTTAGAGAGCTTGTAGACTTTATGTTCATTACCCTTGAGCTCATATCCTTCAGGTTGTGTAACATAAACTTCTTCCTTTAATTCTCCGTGAAGGAATGCGGTTTTCACATCCAAGTGATCAACCTCCCATCCTAATAGTGCCGCCAATGCTATGATAAGTCGAACAGTTTCGAGTCTCGCAACTGGTGCAAACACTTCATCATAGTCGATTCCATGTCTCTGTACATAGTCTTTCGCAACCAATCTAGCTTTTTACTTATTGAAACTATTATCCGGGTTTTGTTTTATCTTAAAGACCCACTTTAACCCAATAGGTTTCGCACCAGCTGGTAGATCAACCATACTCCAAGTGTTATTCGTATTGATCGACACAATCTCTTCATCACACGCATCTCTCCATACCTTTTCTTCTTTTGCCTCATCATAACTCCACGGTTCAACATTAATCATTAGTAGAATATGTTCTGATTCGAGCTTGGCAAGCATGATGTAATCGTCCAGGTATCCTGGCTTTTTGCTTTTTATGGTGGTTCGTCTCAAGACAAGTGGTTGCGTTTGAGGCTGAGAAACCGTTGGCTCATTCATCGGAGAGGTAGGCATAGGAGAGTTCTGAGAGGGTGTGACTTGCGGACTCTGCACCTGTGCATTATGCGTGACATGAGTGCTCTACGTATGTGTGTTCTGATTCCATGGAGTCTGCTCTTACGGACTCTGACATCGTGGAATTTTTGCACCTGTGTACGAGTCATCGTACTCCTCATTATTGTTGTCTCCATCTCGATGATCTCCTTCATTATTATCTTCAACACCTTCAACCACTTCTTTCTCTTGTATCCCATTGTTTCCATACTTACCAAAGGTAAGCTTGAACATGCCTGGTTCTTCACTAGATTCAGCATCCAATCCACTCTACTTCCAGCTTTTATCTTTGTCAAAAATAATATCTCTGCTCACTATAACCTTTGACAGGATGGATCATAGAATCTATATGCTTTTGAACCAAGTTTAATGCCAAGATGAACCAACATTCGAGACCTGTCATCGAGTTTTCGCAACTAAGAAGCTTCGACCTTTGCAAAGCTTATGCATCCAAATACCCTCATATTTGCAATATTCGGCTTTCGACCTTTGTCAAGCTCATGTGGTGTTTTCGACTCCAACACTCTTGTGGAGACACGGTTAATAAGATAGTTGGAGTGTCTCACGGGTTCACCCCAGAGGTAATTAGGAACTTTCATGTGTTTTAAGATGCTTCTGGTCATTCCTAGAAGAGTTCGATTGCGTCTTTCTACCACTCCGTTTTGTTGAGGCGAGTATAAAACAATCAAGTGTCTATTAATTCCTGAAGACTGACAGAAACTTTGAAATTCTGTAGAGAGAAACTCACCTCCTCTATATGTTCTGAAAGTTTTAATTTGGCCTGTCTCTTGTTCAACAAGTGCTTTAAACTTCTTGAATTTTTCAAATGCTTCACCTTTGTCTTTTAAGAGTATTGACCATATAAAACGTGAGTAGTCATCGATAAGCACGAAAATATACCTATTTCTCGCTGTTGTAGGAGGCGTAATGGGACCAAAAAGATCGCCATGAATCATGCCAAGTAGGTGAGAGGCATGGAAGGAAGTCGATTTTGGAAACGCAGAACGTGCTTGCTTCCCAAGAAAGCAAGATGAGCGTGTCTCTTTTCTCACAACGATTTTCGGCAGTCTCGTAACAAGTTCTTTCGCAATCATCGTCTTTAACGATTCATTCCCTATGTGTCCCAAACGTGCATGCCACTTTGAGTTTTATTGTGTGTGACGAGGTTTAGATAGCTTTCATTGACAATCTCCATGGTTACCTTGTATAACCGGTTCCTTGATCTCTGCGCTTTTGCAATCAACTTTTCGTCCTTATCATGCAAGAGTAGGTAATCATCTTTCATTTGTATGTCACAACCTGCTCCAGTGGCCTGTCCGAGACTAATGATGTTGCTCTTAAGAGCCGGGATGTAGTACACCTCACCAAGGCTCTTTTTATCGCCATTCTTGAGTAAGAAAAGTATTGATCCTTTTCCTTTTATGTCAACATGTGAATCTTCTCCAAACCTTACTTTTCCTTTAATTGACTCGTCAATGCTAATAAAGAATTCTCAGTTGCCTGTCATGTGATTACTAGCACCGTTATCTAAATACCATGTATTCTTTCCACTGAGACATGTTTCAAAATCCTTAGGATCGACGTTCCTTTCACTGAGGTACACAACTTTGTGTACCATGAGTTCCTCGGCTTCTTGAGTATCTTCCTCCTTAGTTTCACACATTTATTGAAGCTTTAGTAGTCTGTCAGGACAAACCGATGCATAATATCCGTTTTTATCGCATCGGTAGCATGTGATTTTGGATAAATCTCTTTCTCCGTTTGTTCTGCCATAGCCACGACCTCTTCCTCTTCCCAAACGGCCACCGCGTCCTCTGCCTCTAGAGTTATCAGAGCCTCCACGATATGATTGATTCTCGGCATGAGCATACATGAGTTTACCTTGAGACTCTTGTGTCTCCTCCTCATCATATGCAACTCTTTCCTCATATGTTTTTAAACGTCCAATAATATCTTCGAAGCTTGTGGTTTTTAGATCAAGAACTTTCTCTAGAGATGCAACGATATGGATATACTTTCGGCGTGGGAGACTTTTCAGAAACTTTTTTACTAGTTTCGATTAATCCATCATCTCTCAAAGCGCAGCGGATTTTGAAGAGATTTCTGAGATTTTTCCTACGAAACTATCAATAGTATCGAATTCTTTCATCTTGAGTTTATCAAACTCATTCATCAGTGTCTGCAATCATGCCTCTCGGACCCGATCAACCCCAACATGCCTTGTCCTTATTGCTTCCCAGACTTGTTTGGCTGAATCAAGTTCTTTTACTTGTAGAATAAGGGCCTCGATATCAATTGAAATAGAAGAGCTATCGCCATGTTATTCTTCTCTTCATCAGCGAGATCCTTCTCTATCACCTCCCACACTTTGTTGACCTTGAGGAGAATCTTAACTCTCATAGCCCATATGGTATAATTGCTGGTTGTGAGCATTGGACATGTTATGGAGGATGATCCTCCATCTTTTGGTTTTTCTGGCGGCGGAACAGGGGTATTTTCACCCATGTTCGTCGTTCGGTTTTTCTCCTATAGACCTTCGTCAAGTTGTGTTTAAGACGACGATCCTTCAGGCTCTATTTTTTCGGAACAGAGTTTGCGAGAAGAAGAGAAAGTAAGTTCAAGTGTTTTCTTCTTCTTCACCACGATCAAGGATCAAAGTTTAAGAAATTCTTTGCTCTGATACCAAATCTAGAATCGATTGAAAAACTAAATCAATGAAACAAAGAATTGCTCTCTTTATTTCTTAAGCTCTCAAACTCAAATGCTTACAAAAGACCTAGACAATATCATAGCTCGATATCATCTCTTATTTATACTAACTCTAATCCTTATCCTAAAAGGAATAGGAAAACAAAATAACACTTGAGTTTTAGATAACTCTCAAAACCAAAAAAAGAAATTAAAACCAAAACAAATTAGGATAAGGATCTTCATAACTTGTTCCTCAAGTTTCTTCAAGCTTATTTCAACAGTGAGGATGATGGCTTGTTTCACCAATTCTAAAACTTTGTTTCGAAAGACCAAAGAATACTATCACCATAATGAAGAGGTAGGTTGACACTGGGTCCCCTTGTCTCAAGCTTTTTCCCAATTTTTGAAAAAACCACATGTTTTTCTATTTATACAAATTGAAAAACTGCGTGTAGATATGCAATTCCATATCTAGTTTACAATCCTTTCAGGGATCCAATTACTCTTAATGTATGGATAACAAATTACCAATGCACCGAGTCGAAAGCTTTCCTGAGATCCAAATTTAGCATGCCTTTCTGGGATACGGTTTTGCTATTATAGCCGTGACTAGTTCTATGACCAACAAGGCGTTTTCAGCTAGTAATCTTTCTGGATTAAACACTGTTTCAGCATTAGAAACAACATGATGAAGCAGCTGTTTTAGCTTATCATACATGAGATTGGCAATACCTTTAGTTGTGAATTCAACTATCTACATATCTTTTTTTTTATTACAAAAACTATCTACATATCATCAACTAAAATCCTGTAGGAATTCGCAACAATTTATAAATATCTTTATGAATTTAATTCCCAAGAACCGTGCAAATTATTGACTCTGAATCTAATCTACGGGATATCAAATATACCTGGAAAATACGTAGCGAAAGTCTTATATGAATTTTGATCGAGGTGATTGAACACTCCAAGTGTCGTGCCTCTACCAGTATCCATACATACATAAATTGGATCGGATCGGGGTGCTAGCGCCGTTGAGATTTCATCTCAAAAACAAGACAAACAATTTTTCTTTTAATATTTTAGGGTTCTGTGTGTTTTAACTCTTACTAGGTAATTGGCCTGGATCCTGTGCGGGCATGAAAAACTTCTTAAAATTATAACACAATATCGTAAAATATGAGGACAATTTGACACATATCTAATTTATTGGGTTGGTTAAAAATCTTTGTTAAAAAGATATTTAGTAGTTATATATATTTTTAATGAGATACAAAAAAGACATAACAACATTATTCTTAATAAACAGCAAAGACAAAAGGCGACACACCACATTAGAGTATAAGTAACAGAATATCAAAGATTTAAATTTTCACAACTAAGTATAATTTTGAAATCAAAATAGATAAGATTAAAAGTGTGAACCAGATAGCCAAGTGAATCAAGTTCTCTACTAAAACAACGTAAGTGTAAATTTGAAGAACAAAAAGTACAGAAAAAACCCTACAAAAAAGAACTATTAAAACATTTAAAGGTAGATATATGTATTTTTTTAACTTAGGCAAAAATATTTGATAAAAACATTAAAAAATAACTTACCGTGAATTACAGAATATTTTGAAACACTTGTTTGTAGACTACATTCATTGTTTTTGTCTGAGGTCTTCTTTCTTTATCGGTTATCAAGATTTTCAATTCCAATCTCGATTTAACTCTGGATAGTGCAACATATAACTGACCGTGAGAGAAAACTGGTCTAGGTAGATACAAACCAACGTTTTGCAATGTTTTTCCTTGACTTTTGTTGATGGTCATCGCAAAAGCTAATGTCACAGGAAATTGCCTTCTACGCATTCACAGGAAGTTTTCATAAGATCGGTGGGCACATCACATATAATTGATTCACATTAGCGTCATCATAAGAGCCAAACTTCACAGTTTTCTTGGTCGGAGACTTCCCAAAGAGTTTTTCCTCAGACAATGAACCTATCCTGAGGGAAATACCAAGTGGCTCCTTTTCTTTCTCCTTGGCTTCTTGTTGCGGATAATTCGTCATCAATATGATGTTTTCATTCTCTGGTTCAATCTTTTTTCTTTGTCCGTGTGGATTGCAATCGGTTTTTTGTGTGAACCATGGAGTTTGGAGCTTGCATCGATCGTCAGAAACATCTACCAAAGAAAATACAAAAAATATATTAAAAGAAGATGTTAAACTATAAACATTCGGGTAGAATGAAACTAATCTACAAACATTGGTGTAACTAAGTATATCTAGGTTCAAAACAAAAGTTTATCATTGTTTATATTTATAAATATTATTGTAATGTAATATATTTTATTATAATTATACTTTAGCATGCAGTGTATATATATGTACATTAAAGATACATATATATAAAACAAAAGAATTATATATTTTTATAAACATTAGTATAATTATAATAATATGATACAGAAGGAACAATTAGCATTGTTAAGAAACTACTACTAAAATAATATTTTTGTCTCCTTACATAATCCTACCAAAATATGTTTTAAATGTATTGACAAACCATGTTTATAGATATCACTTCAAATCATATATTGCATATTATCATAAAGATTTTCTCGATTTTAAAACATTGCATGCAATAGTTCCTTGCTCAAAATAAACCTTCATAAATGGTATATATAAACCAAGAAGATAGATATATGTGTATATGTAAATTACCAAATCGAAATAATTAAATATTTTACGTAATTTAAACATGGTGAACAAACTATTTACCGTATCAACATATTCAGTGAAAAGGCAGAAAAAATTATTTCGATTGATGGCGTGTATATGCTTTTTAAAATTCTGTAAACTAAGAACATGCAAATAACTTATAGTAGGAAAAACACAATAAGAACATGCAAGTAAATTTTTTTTGTTAAAATTATGGTTAAGTTACCAGGATTTCTTCTCGTCTTAGACGTGTCTTGATTCACCGAGAAGGAATTCAGATCAGACGTATCTAGATCGAAATAGTGTAAAAAAACAAAGTTGTAATATGTTCATACAAACATCAAAGAGATATAACAATTTACAAAAGATGTTTCAAATAGCCTGACAATTTCGGTGGTTCGAGAACCAATTTTTCTTTCAAAGACGCAAAAATCCTTCAAACTAATTCACGAAAGACAGAAGATAAAGAGATGTGAAATGCAATAAGAAAAGACCTATTAATAACACACATCCTTTCATAAAAGTGTAAATCAATTTCTCTTTAAAATGGGTCTTTCGATTATATTACTCCTTTTTGGGCTTCCTTATAGCCCATTAGAAAAATTTGTGTTATTTAATTGTCACAGAACAAGAAATTCTTACATTCTTAATGCAAAAATGACCCATTAAATAGTTAACTTTAAGGAGATAACGCAAACAAAATAGTTTAAATTACCATTACAAATAATATTTTATGTAATCTTTAATATTGGTTGTTTTCTGCATATTGTTTGATGCTTAGTAGTATAAGATATGTTTTATTAGATGACGAAGTTTTAATTAAAAAAACAAAGAATTGTAAATTAAAAACTTATATTTTGGTGTAGAGAAACACTCATTACATTGTCATATAATCTGGATTTGAGTCTACATATAAGATATGTTTTTACATATGTGAAATTTGCAAGAGCACGAATAATTATAAATTAAGAACTTACATTTTGTTGTAGAGAGACACTCACTCTTTTGTGACCTAATTTGATTGGTAGGCTACATACAACAAAGAAAACAACTCTTTGAAATCTTGTCATAATCCAAATAAGAAATATCGTAACATAAGAGACTTATGCAGAATAAATAAGCAAAGAAAATAACCTCATGTTTTATAAAACGTTAATTGCGTTTTACATTGGCCATGGAGAATATATATATATATAAATGCGTGTAATACTTGGTCTTGAAGTTTTTATTTTAGATGAATTATTAATAACTTTCCTTTGTGATTTAATAGAATCACAAACGTATATCTATAATTTAATACAAATTATATTCACTTCCTATAAACTATTCAATCGTTAATATACAAATTAATGACTTTCCATCATGATATAGTAACAATTATATGATTTGATTTATATAGTTAACTTTATACCACATTAAGAAAGATTAACACAAAGCATATTCGAATATTGTCGCTAAACAAAAGCATATTCGATTATTGTAGCTACATAAAACAAAAAATTATTCATATCGTAATTTAGAATTTTCATAATAATACACATGTTTTAATATAAATTACTGTTAATTCATGCATTTAGATAATTTGCGACCATTATTGTCAAATATACACCAAACCCTACCCTCTAATCCTTAAAATCTATACCTTATACCTTAAGCACTAAACTCTAAACCCTACCCTAAACTCTAAACACTTAACCCTAAACCCTAAACGTTCCTATTAAAAATATATAAATATATAAACCAAATGTTCGATTATAAACCGAAAGATTAATTGTATTATAATTTATATGTTTCAAAAAATAAAATGGTAAAAAGTGCTAACATATATCAAATAAGACGAATAATATAATGTCTTCAAAATAAGATGACCAACCACATGTAACATGTTGATCCCACAAAATTTATACAAATTGGTTTAACATGTTATTTCCATATTCTGTTCGGTAATTATGATTATTTACTATTTTTTATTTTGAATTGTAAGAGGGATGTCTGGCAATAGAAATAAAATTGTTCATGGTTTCATAATCTTAAATGTGGCGATTAAAATAATTCAAAAATAAAAAGAAACTTCCTGATCTAAACAACCAATGAAATTACAAGGATTAATTCTAGAATGATTGTATGATTCACATGTGGACAAATTCACTAAATACACTTTTCTTTTAATATGTAAGGAGGATTTCGATTGAGTGAAAAGACATAAAAAAGTTATTTCGATTTAAGGCGTGTATATCCTTTTTAAAATTCCGTAAACTAAGAACATGCAAATAACATATAGTAGGGAAAACACAATAAGAACATGCAAGTAAAATTTGTTGTTAAAATTATGGTTAAGTTACCAGGACTTCTTCTCCTCTTAGACGTGTCTTGATTCACCGAGAAAAAATTCAGATCAGCTATATCTAGATCGAAATAGTGTAAAAAAAAGTGATAATATGTTCATACAAACATCAAACAGATATAACAATTTACAAAAGTTGTTTCAAATAACCTGAAAATTTCGGTGGTTCGAGAACAAATTTTTGCTTTTAAAGATACAAAAAAACCTTCAAACTAATTTACGAAAGACAGAAGATAAAGAGATGTAAAATGGGAGAAGAAGAGACCTATTAATAGCACCCATCCTTATATAAAAGTGTATATTAATTTTTCTTTAAAATGGGTCTTTCGATTATATTACTCCTTTTTGGGCTTCCTTGTAGCCCATTAGAAAAATTTGTGTTCTTTAATTGTCATAGAACAAGATATTTATTGCTTCCCAAACTTTTTTGGCTGTATCTAATTCCCCGACCTGAAGAATGAGAAATTCCGACATAGATTCAAAAATTAGAGCCATGACGATATCATGTTTGTCGCTATCAGTTGTCGTCCCATCTACTACTTCCCAAACCTTGTTGACTCTGAGCAATACTTTCATCTTTATTGCCCAGACGGTGTAATTCGTTGAATTCAGTAGAGGACACTTAATGGTGGTCGGCCCTCTTCCTTCTTTTTCCTTAGTCGTTGTTGGAACGATTTCGGACATTCCTTCCTCTGGTTTTGCTTTCAAAACAGAGTCTCTGTTTAAGCTTTCACGTTTGATTCTAAGTTTTAGGTAACTTGTTTGTACGGAAGGTCTTGCGAAGAAGATGAATCTTCGTATCAAACACGTAACCTAAAAACTCGAGTGGATGATTACCGATTTGTTTTGAACGATGGGTCCGAGCAAGAGAAATGATTCTCAGCTTTGATACCAATTGTAGAATTCAAAGATCAATCGAACAAAATAAAGAATTCTCACTTTAGTAATCTTTAGGAAAATAACTCAAAACCTAAAGTTCTCTCACAAAACTCACACTACTCTTGGAGCCATATCTCGGCTTTTATAAGAAAATCCAATTCTAACTAGGAAAATCCTTAGATTAGATAAATCCTAATCTACTACAAATCGTATCCTCAAACTAATTTTCCTTTTCTCTTTATACTTGCAGTCCAAGTTTCTTTGAACTTATTCCAACGGTCCTTTCATGACTCAACTTGAAATGTGCACTTTCAAAACGTATGTCCTCACCGAGAGAAATTTCCAGAATGAAACCAAAATCAAGGTGAACCAGCCTTACAACGCTGCATTTACCAAATATCCAATGATAAGTAACTATTCCATGAATTAGACAAAGAAAAAGTAGGAATTATATCTACTCATCCAAGTAATTTCCAAATAATAATAGAGATGTCTTTGATATGATAAATTTGGAGATTTTTAGGGAACCAAAAGAATTAGGAAATTCGAAAGTAAATCAAAGTAAAAAATTATTAAAAATATAAAATTTAATTGATGTGGAATAATTAAAATGTTTTCATTTGTCATTTGTTTTTATTTTTTTTATGACGTGTCACATTTTTTAAAAACAAAAATGCTTAATTTTCATCATTTGGAGATGCAATAGTTGATTGTAGTATTGATTAATTGTTGTGATTAAAAATCAAAATTAATGTGTCAAATTAAAACATTCTAATTGGTTTTCATCAAAAACTTCAACCGGAAAGATTCTAGTGTTATTACTGTATTGATTTTGGAGTCTAATATGGTTAGGGACATATGAAACTTGCATTATTTATTTGTTGTAAGAAAAACTTACTCTCTTCTTAGCATTTATGATTTAACTATTTGAATTGCAACAAATCATACTAACCTATAAAGTAGAATTCTTTTTATAGTCGTTAGAACTCGATGCCAGTAGTCAACTAAACTCCAAAAGAATCTGGTCACATCACGTACAAGTGTGACAGAACAAACTTACAAATATTGTTCATATCTTTGAATTTTTTTTTTTGTAACCGTTACTTAAAAACTATCATATAATATCCAATTGGTGGTTCGATAAGTTAGTGAAGTCCTTGCATTCATTATCTTAAATAATCTTTTACGAAGAACGGTTCAACAATGATAACGATAATATTCATTCTCCTTCACATTCTCCAAAATTTCCACAATCACATTTCTTTCTAATAGCTTTTAACATCTCAAACAATGTCATCATCTTCAACCTTAGAACAACTATATGCTTTCCATGCCCAAGATAGAGAGATATTCTCTAAACTTGTCCTAAGATTCTCAAGACCCCTTGCCGAGTCACTTCTTGTCATGGCCACATGGCTTTGGTTTGAAGACTTTGGCTTCAAAGAGATCATCTCAACCATCATGGCTCTCAGCGATCCATTAATTGCGACTCTTGCTGATGAGGCTGTCTTATGCATACGGTGTCTTGATTCCAACGAACCCCCAGATGACTCCAATCAGATCCCTCTCACTGTAGGATTCATGACAAAGGATATATCTCTTCGGATAATCTACCAACATCGATACAGTGCCATCACAGGAATCAAGAACTTCTTAAACACCGTTTGTTCTAGAATTTTCTCTGACATCTTACAACGAGTTCTTCCATCTTTTACGTCTTTCTCGACTCTCATCATCCCCGGCTTCCCGCATCCGACTTTCGGGGGCATCAAGGTTATGCCAAACGTTCCCGAAAAGTACTTATATTTCATCCCTAATGGTCTCTGGGGCTGGAACGCTAACTGCATCGCGACTAGGAACGACAGGACCGTGTTTCTAACGTTCTCTCGTGGGTATCCAGTGTCACAAGAGGAGGTAATGGAACTCTTTACAAAGGAATTTGGAGAAAACTCCGTTGAATGCGTTTACATGCGAGAGGACAATGGAAACATGTATTGCAAGAATGATCATCAACAATCATTATACGCGAGGCTCGTCTTGGACTCGGTCGCTACCGTGGATCGCATACTCAATGGTGAAAATGTCAGGAAGCTTCATATCTTCAAGAAGCACATTTGGGCTCGTAAATATCAAGAGAGACTTAATTAATTAAAACCGAAATATACTTATTATAGTTTTCTCTTGGATTTTTTGCAAAAATCCCTCCACTATAAATTTCGGGTCATCCATCAAGTTATATTTAAAGCGCAATATAAATCCTCGTTTCGTTATTAAAATTTTTACATTTTTAGTACTTATCAATTGGATTCAAAATTTTAGTCTGGAATTGAGTTTAATTACTATTGAATTTTGATATGAAGGTTATCGATTGCTGAATTGAAATATAAAAAAATTATATTGTGGACTAAATAATGTTTGATGGACTGTTTTGCAATTTCGACATGTAAAGGGTAACTTCGCAAAAAAAATTACAATTAAGTTTTTTTTGCAAGAAAACCTTTTTGTCCTTTTACTTTTCTCACATGTCTTTAATCTTCTTTATGTTATGTCGAAGTTAATCTATGAATCATATAACGCCGGAACATTTCTGGCAAAATGGGAATGGACTTTTTGGACAAATTTAGTCAAATATCAATTGAGTTTATTTTTGTTGGAATGCGAAACTTTATTTCAGCAAAAAAATTTTTAGTAACCTTAGAAGAAGTTAAAGTTTGTATATTGTCAATGATCAAACACTTACAACTTATATATGGTGCCTTAAGTTCACCTAATCGTAACACATTAACTTAAGTACAATATTCAAAGCCCATAGGCCCAATAGCCCCCCCCCCCCTCACTCAAGGTGGAGTGTGTAAGTTCCGAACACCCAACTTGAGTAGAAACTCTTCAAACTCCTTTCTTCTCAGTGCCTTTGTCATGATGTCCGCTAGTTGAGATTTAATAGAAACATGTTTTAGTGTGATAATCCCTCGAATGATCTCATCTCTAATAAAATGACAATCCATACCTACATGTTTCGTAGCGTGGAAAACCGGATTCTTCGCCATGTTGATTACAAACTAATTATCAGAGTGTAAGAAAATAGATGTCGAGCAATCAATATCAAGAGTCGGAAGAAGTTATCGTAACCATAGTAATTGAGTGATTGTATCTGCCATTGCTTTGTATTTTGCTTCCATGGAAGATCTGGATACTTCCTCTTGCTTATGGGGTTTTCAAGATAGAGGAGACCCTCCTAGTTGAATGAAATCCACGTAATAGATCTTCGAGTCAATGGACATGCTCCCTAATCTGCATCACACCACGCAATCAATGTAAGAGGCTTATTAGCTTGAAGCAGAATACCTTGTCCAGGATTATTCTTCAAATATCGGACAACTCGAAGATCAACTTCCCAATGTTCGGCCTTTGGATCACTCATGAACTGTGAAAGAATGTGAATTGAATATGACATCTCTGGTCGGGTAGCACTTAGATAGATCAAACGACCTACCAAGCGCCTATATGATGTCGGATCTAAGAAATAATCGCCTTCCGCCAATGCTAGTTTGTGATTATGTTCTATCGGGAATAACACTGGTTTAACTCTTATCAATTTTGTCTCCGAAATAATATCAAGTGCATACTTTTGTTGGCATAAGTAGAGACCAGCCGGACTCTTGTCAACTTCGATACCTAAAAAATATCTCACAACACCAAGATCTTTCATCCTGAAACAATCACCGAGATAAGCTTTGAAGATATTCCTAACTTCCAAAGAACTCCCTGTGACAATCAAATCATCCACATATACTAGGACATGAATTTGAGCCTCATTGCATGCATAAGTGAAGAGTGAATAGTCTGACTAGTCCTAAATGAAACCGTAGGTCTTTAGAGATGTAACAAGCTTTTCATTCCAGCACCTGAGAGCTTGTTTGAGACCATATAATGATTTGTGAAGGCGAAGAACCTTTTTTGTCAGTGGTACGAAACGTAGAAGGTACTTGCGTGTAAACTTCTTCATGTAAATCTCCATGGAGAAATGCGTTATGAACATCCATTTGGTGGATTTCCCAGTCCTTGAACACTGTTTGTTGAAGAAATGCCCGAGCAGCCACCATCTTTGCTACAGGAGCAAACGTTTCTGTGTAATCTACTCCCTATGTTAGATTGTTCCCAAGAACAACAAGCCGAGCTTTATGCCTTTCAATTTTACCATCTGCATTAAATTTCAATCGAAAAACTCATTTTCATCCCAAAGCCTTCTTATCTTTCGGTAGATGAACCACAATCCAAATGTCGAGGTCTTCGTATGATACGATCTCATCCTTTATGGCACAACACCATTTTTCATCTTCTACTGCGTCTTTGTAATATAGCGGTTCATATCCTACAGTTATAGCCGAGAGAAAAGCTTGATACTTGTCTGAAAATTTATCACTTGATAAAAAGTTGTCCAATGGATAAGGAGTGGTCGAAGGATATGGTGTATGGAGGAGTGTAGTGATGTAATCGGCGAGCTTGGTCGGAGGTCTTCTCGTTCTATGTCCCCGTCCAAGCAATTCTGGTTGCGATTCATGGAGCTCAATAATGTCATCGGTATTACCAGTGTCTGATGAAAGTGACTAAGGTGATGGTGTTACCGCCGAAGAAGATGGCAATGGTACCTTGGCCTGCACGACAGTTTCAGAAGCCCTAGGCGGAGGTTGGTGTGTTAAATCTTGAGCATGAGACGTATTTTCCAAGGAATCATCATTCATGTTCGAGGAAGATGAGAGCACGAGTTGAGCTCAATCCATATCTTCCGATGTTTCGATGATACCTCCTGAATCAATCTTATCAAAACTCAACTATGACTGCTTCATCAAGAATATGCAGTGGCGATGAGATTGTCCATGGTGGAGAAGAATCGAGAGATGAATGTGCAGCAAATGGGAATTATGTTTCAACAAACACACTATCTCTAGAGACCGTGATGAGTCTCGTATCCATATTGTATACTCTCCAGCCTTTCTTGTTAAAAGGATATCCAACAAATACCGATTTTTCACCACGACTTGCAAATTTATCACCTCTGTGCTTCTGATTGTGAACGTAGTAAAGACAACCAAAGACTTTAAGGTGATTCATTGGTGGAGGACGATTATAGATCATTTAAAAAGGTGTCTTGCCTTTCATCAATGGTGTAGGAGTCCGATTGATTAAGTATCCTGAAACCAAAGCACAATATCCCCAAAATTCTATAGGCAAATGATATTGAAATCGAAGTGCTCTTGAGACGCTCATGTTATCTCTATGCTTTCTTTCCACTCTTCTCTTCTGTTTCGGAGTCCCAACACATGAGGTTTCATGAATGATTGCTTGTTGGGCGAAAAAATCAGACAAGCAAGTGAACTCATAACTGTTATCACTTCTAATGATTTTGACCTTAGTTGTAAACTACCTATCAACTAAAGCAAGATTTCGAAAGTGGGCAAGAGCTTTTTTTTTGTCACAAGTAGATAGATCCATACCGCCCGAGAGTAATCATCAAGAATCTTAAGAAAGTATCGAAATCCATAGAGTGAAGTTGTTCAATATAGACCTCAGAGATCGTAGTGAATCAATTCAAACGGAAAGGTTTTTTTATTAGTGCTCAAAGGAAACGAGTCTCGTGTCTGTTTTGCTCGAATACAAATGTCACACTTCTTGAAATCAAAAGAACTAGTGTTTAAATCAGAAAACTGCAACATCTCTAAAGTCTTGGACAATGAATGTCCCAAACATTGGTGCCAGAAATCTGAAGTAATAACATCCAATTTTCGAACCGCAGCTGCAACTCCCATTCCTCGAAAAAATAAAGCCCATTAATCAGCTCACCCACTCCAATCAGCATCGACGTGATGCAATCCTGAATCACAATAAGCCTATCAGTGACCTAAAGAACACAACCAGTATCACGGGTGATCTGACGACCATCAAAAAAATAAACATTTTGAAGTTGCAACGAAGATCCCAACTGAACACTTCCCTGTCGAGTAGAAATAATGAATCTACCGTCGGGAAGTTTGATCATAACGGGAGCCATATCACACACATCAACAAGAAAATCCAAAGAACATGTCAAGTGATTTGAGTCTTCGCTATATATGATCCAAGACTCAAGAAAATACGTACCAGCCATTTGATTCGGAGCATTCAATTTTCTTCCTCGAGCACATGAACCAGAGTCTTCCACTGTGTGTCTGTGAGACCGCTAATTCCGATTCGATCAGCATCTGTGAGTGATCCTTATGATGAGGAAACAACTTCGACGTGAAATCTCGTAGCCACTGGCTTATTTCCGGAGAAGGCAGAGACTTTATTTGACTGAGCAGTAGCTGAGAATGGTCCTCCACTTGGTTTACCCATTGTATAGCCACCACGACCAGACCCAAAAACTACTTGGTTATCTCGACCAGCTCCTCCTCTTCCTTTGTATTTAGGATTCTCTTCCCAACAAGAAGGATATCCTATCTTTTTGAAATAACTATCCACCACATGACCATTACGTCCACACACAGTACACGTAAGAGAGCTTCCTCTTCCTTTGTTTTCATAGCCGGTCTTTGGTCGTTGAGATTGAACAGCGAAACTCACTCCCTCAGACTGTTCCTCATTATGTCTTTCAAGAGATTTTGATTCCTCATCTTGTATTAACGTGTTATACGCCTCCTCTAGCGACTGAAGAGGCACACAAGATAGAAGGTTGGACTTCACCATTCCAAACATTGTCTCATCTTGGCCCATAAGTAATTGGTTGCAGTTTATTTTTTCTCTCTCTTTACGCACATCCTCCATTATTTTGGCTTGCTAATAATCGGATAAGCTTTTCCAAAGTTGAGAGAGCTTCTCGTAGCATGCTTCGACAGCTAGCTAGTTCCGATTTCAACCTTTGAACTCTTTGCCCGCTTTTGACTCCAAACCTTTTCTAAACATGAGTCAATAATTCATTCGCATCATCCAAGTGAGACATCGTTGAAGATATACTCTCATTGATGATCAATTTCATCCACGAAAAAACCAAGGCATTATTGGCTTTCGAATCTTCATAATATTCTGAATTTTCAGCAGGTAGCGGTAATGAACCATCCGCAAATCCAAACTTCTTTCTTGCTTTCAAAGAAAGCTTCAAATTAGTAGCCCATTCATCATAAGTTGAACCCTTCAATGATGGTTTCGATATCACGATCCCAGGATTATCTCCAGCAGTTAAATCGTACAGGGAAATTGTTCTTCTCATCTGATCAACTTGTGATATCGCAGTCTGTCCGCTGGTTCATGTTGTGTCACCAGCCATCTTCACGAATCTTAGCGAAGGTTAAAGCTCGAATATCATGTTAATAACCTTGGAAGAAGTTAAAGTTTGTATATCGTCAATGATCAAGCAATTACAACTTATGCATAGTGTCTTGAGTTAACATAATCGTAAAACATTAACTTAAGTACAATATTTAAGCCCATAGGCCCCATACAATCGTACGTACAATAAATGCAACATTTTTTAAGTAGATTCCAAAAAAAATAATCAATAATTCTAATATTGAATCGCTAACGAGAACCAAACCAGAGAACAAGCTAATCTTCGTAACTGTGTTCGCCAAGGTCTCGAATAGAAATCCATCTAGCGCGAACGGCCTCGTCTATTTGTGATACAATAATTTTGTTGTTGTCCGCAAATAACCATGATGACGTCTATTGCGTTTGGACCAGATGGAGTGTAATGAATATTGGAAACCAAACCGGAGTAGAACTTGCCTTTGATCTTGTATTCTAGAGGGGTAAATTAACCTTCCGAGAGCATCCCAGTCACAACTGAAATCATGCCCAAGAAGACCCTTCACCGCAGCTATCCAAATCTGTTGGGAGAAAGGACAACTAAAGAAAAAATGTGAGCATGTTTCAAGAGGCATCTGAAAAAAGAACATGATCCATTAGCACCATTATTCCACTTCAACATCCTAGCTCTAATTAATAACCTATATTTGAAAGCTACCTGAATAAAAAAAAAAAAGCATACTTAGGGATCACATGTTTGAACCAGACAACAGATTCCTAAGGAACTAAACGTCGAGACTCTCGTAGGTTCTCCCAGGTTAGCTTAACAGAGAACTCTGGTCAGAACCGATTAGTGCCCCATCTCCATAAGAATGTGTCAAAAGCATTAACTTGTAAGGGTATGATGACTTACTGAAGTAAAGGAATGATAAGTTGTAGTGGTTAATATGTTGGTGGCGAAACTCTCACCTCGACAAAGAAGCTTGAGCCACCGTAGTCTATTGTGAGAATCCTAAAGCACGAAAGCCTCGAATGCCAACAATATTTATGAGACGACCAATCGATAGCCAAACAACATACGATAATGAAACCCAAGACCCATCGCCCTCTTCTTGTATTTCTCCCTCCTCATTAACAATTTCAGAATCTATCTCATTTTTCTCACCAGCGATGGAATTAAAAAGCGAGACGGAGAAACATGAAATGACTTCTTAGATGGAGAGCTAACAAATTCTCCTCTGTTTTTTGATATCCGAGCAGACTGGTTGGAGACACCTCAACACACAAATTCTCCTTGTTGCTTATACTTACCCAAATACTTGATAACAGGGCCAACTTCTTCACCATCTGACGAATGGCCTTTCTCCGAAACAGAGAAACGGTGGTCGACAACACGTTGTTCTTCAGCAACCAACATCGTCAGAGGTGCAATTTTTTTTAACAAAAACATCACTGCGAGCTAGCTTGGAGGGTGGTTCAGAGAGCACTGAGTCAGGTGGATTTATCGTTAGACCAAGAAGAGCCGAAACCTCAGCTCCTCGTTGAAGTATGACTACATAACGTGGCTGCTCCTACTAAACCAAACAAATAGTGTGAAGGTGTCTCCATTTTTGACATGTGGTGCAGCGAGGAGGAAGCCATGGACAAGTGATATATATCTCACCTTTGAACCCTTTTGTATTGTCAACACACACCTGTTTAAGCAACTCTTTTGTCAGATTGCATTAACATAAATATGTGCTTTGTCAAAGCTAGAATAGATGATGGTGTCTGGATGCAAGCGCTTGGAATCACCCATGACACTAGCAATAAACTCCAGACCCTTCTCCAAGAAAAAACGATGTGGAATCTTCTTGATATCTACCCACATAGCAATAAAAGTGAGCTCTGGTTGAGATTCCAAAACTTCAGGAGACCACTCTGATACAACCATTGGCACATCTACAATGTTTCAGAAACTATGGCACATAATCTTGCTTCTGATCATAGGGTCGAAGATACAAAACTTAATTTTGGTTGGTTAACTACGTTGACATCAATCTGAGACGATTTAGAATCATAGTTCTAGATCTTTTTAACTATTATGTGGACGTTGATAACGTGTGGGGAACTGTCAAGGAACCTACCAATTAGGTAATTCTTCCATATATGATTTTATTCCTCTAGGATCTCATCCAAAATATTGAAAGAGGAATCATCCTTACTAGCAAAGAGAGTATGTTTTTGAAAGTGACCAGAAATAGAGGAGGCTACGGAGAGCCATGACAATTTTAGCGGAGCTGCCCACATAAAAGGTGAAGAATTGGGTGACGGAGTGCTAGACGACAACGAATTGACCACCTTCTCAGCGTCTATAGCCATCGAAAATCGGTCAGGCAACGATGACATGGTAATAAAGTTTATATTGTATTCTTTTAACATTTATGTAGTTTACTTTTGAAGCATTGTGATGTTTAAAATGGAAATTGATTGGTAATAGTATGACGGTTTTTTTTCCATATTGTGATTGGATGATTAAATACTCTAGATGAGTACGCATCTATGCGCGAGTTTTGATTAGTAAGGCATAATTTATTGTTCCAATCCATATCTTCAGTCTGCCTAGGTAAGTTGGAACTTACTCTACTTTTTAACAGGATATTTCATATTTTAATTGGCCATATGACATTCATAGAAAACACGTCTAATTTCTTTATATCTCTTATTTAATAACAAAACATTTGTATTACCAGTGCAAAAATAATGACCTTTCGTACAAACTAAGTATACATCAACCCTAAAAGACACTTGGGCGTTGTTGAGAATCATTGGCGATTGTGAAGTATCGATCTCTCTTTTATAATGTTTTTGTGAAGAACCACATATTGTGGATGATATCTAGTTTAACGCTTTTGGTTAAGAGATTAGAAGGGTTGTATTTTTGATATCTCGAGTATATTGCCTCTCTAGTACTAGTGTTTATTTGGACAATTATCTCTGTATTCTTTTAAGCTCACTTTGTCAAAACTTGATCCTTTTGAGGTTCTTACAATTCTTTCTCAATAAAAACTGCTAACTATCTTCCTCATACAATGCACCAATGTCTAGTTCTTATAGTGATAGATACGAAGACATTTGAGCTTACCCGACATCTTAAACATGCTTCGGAACACTCACATATAACGATAGATATGAAGACAATGAGACTTGAGGATGAGGAAGAAACATTCTACCTATTCTTCCTTTTGGTAAAGTAAAGACTCTTGTTGCTTACAAAGATCTCATCCTCTTCTTCATCTTGAACCTCACTTCAGGTAATTTAGGCGTTCAAGGTCTCAAAGAGCTTAAAACACAAGCCCACAAAACTCTTACTTGGCTTGAACTCAGTTATTTTTTATCCCTGATTTCTTGAGTATTACCTATTTCCATTCTTGGATCATTGGTTTCTTAGTGACTAGAGACCCATAGTAGCTTCATTGTATCTTTAAGCTTATCCACTAGTACAACCTTGGTGAAGATGTCTGCTGGATTGCAAATGGTTGAGATCTTTAAAATTTGAATCCCTCTTTCAACTATCTTCTCTCTTATAAAATGGAATCTGACATCTATGTGCTTAGTTCTTTCATGATGGGTCGAGTTCTTGGACAATGAAATAGCACTTTGTGAATCACACATTATCTCAACTATGTCCTGCTTGAATCCATCTCTTCTGCTAAACTTGCAACCAAATTGCCTCTTTGATTGCATATGCTAATGTCATATATTCAACTCCAGTGGTGGAGAGAGCTACCACTTTTTGAAGCTAAGATTTCCAGCTTATGGTATCTCCTCCTACTGTGACTACAAGCCCTATAACATATATGAATCACAATACTCTCTGTTCTCAAACTTCTTTCCTTCTTAAATTGTGATAACACTGATGTTTTTAAGTTTTACTATCTTTACTTATTTATTTGCTAGTTTTTAAAGCTTTTTCGACCTTCCGAGGTAGTTTTTTCGTATTTGTGATTGTAAAGACTTAACAGGTCAAACTATCAAAAATGATGAAGAAACATGCTAAATGAATCTCATTCATATTAACAAGAAATTTTTAACGTCGCATCTAGAAAATATATTATTTTGAGTTACCTTTCAAATATAAGTGGTTTTAAGTCATTTGAAGTTGGGACCAAAGAGTTACAACTTATTGAATGGAGACATGTCAGACTGCTTCAGAAATGCATCAAGAAGAGCATATCTACATTTCCATTGGTTTGCGTGCTTATTCCCTCCTGTTTGGAGGTCAACTTTGGCACATGCTGATGTAGAGGAGATTTCATTGTCAAAGATAGAAATTACCTAATAGTTTTCGCTTCAGATAAACCGATTTTTATATCGTTAGAACCAGTATAACCAATGACGATCCAAAGAAGACCTCGCATTAAAAATACTTGGTCTTAACATCTGGGGAAAGGAGAGCCACATTTTTTACATCAGCCGTCTAGTTCATCTCTAAGCTTTAGGAATTTTACTCCGTGCTTCTATTTTAAGAGCTTCTTATGAGAAGATCTTGACTTGTATCTCGGTATAGAGATGATTTCTAAACTCCTACTCTTGATACATGATGTTGTCATTGCATATATGTTGTTGTGCTTCATGCTTCATGTCTAAGTAATTCGTTGTTAGGTTTTTAGGTTTTCCAAAGAGTTCATGTCATAATAAGTTACTAGTATTTGTTTAGGAACTCATATTTTCTTTGTCTTGGTCGATTATAATTCATAACTTCTTTACCGCACATTTAGAATATGATCTTAGGTTGATTTACTTTCGTAAATCTTGTTAGACTGCCTAAAACTAATCTTTGACAAGCTAAGTAGCGGGGAGATTTCGAGAATAGATCATCTTGTCATTATGAATATTTTTTGCTAAACTTTTGATATTTTAAAATTTATTTAAATAAAAATTAATTTAATCTAAAAATATGATTAGTTTCATTAATAAAGTCTATCTTATTATTTGCAGTTTAGCTTGTTTTAGGATAACTATCTTATATCGTACTTAAAATAAACTAGTTAGTTGGCCCGCATAATATGCAGACATTAAAATTTTGTAAATTTTATATTTGATATGTAAAAATTTTCGACTTTCGAAACTTTCAACTGATATGATATTGGACCAAAGTGAGCTTGTGTGGTTTATTTTCCTTTGCTTTGATGTTTAAACTTAAACTCTCTTTGGTTTTGATTTATTTCAATATAATTAAATGTTTAAAAATGATATCATAAAATTTTCGATTTTTAAAATTTTAATCATGTGATTTTTATTTAGAAAATACAAATTATTATATGAATTTTGAAATAAAGTATTCACATTCTATTTGGCATATCTTGTATAAGATATAAATATTTTACAGATTTTAAAATTCGACCCCGAAAAAAATATAATCTTAAATACTATATTACTCCATTTAGCATATCTTGCATAAAATTGAATATTTTACATATATTGATATTTGACTCCGCTAAAAACTATAATATTAAATTTTAAAATTTTTTATTCATGACTACAAATGTCGATTCATTATTTACTAAATTTATTTTCTGTATAACTATCAAAAAGTAGAAGATGTGACACTTTATTAATTCATAACTTTATATGGTTTTTTTTAAATCAGAATATACAATATCTTAATAATTATTTAAACATAATAAATTTATATAAAGTATGATTGGTTTATTGAGTAATGTTAATTATTTTTTTTAATTTATTTTATTTTAAGAAATATTTATCTTATATCATATTTAGAATTATATATATATATATATATATATATATTTTTTTTTTAACAAATCAAATATATCAAATATATTAAATAACTCATTAAGGATAATCATGATTTTTTAAGATAAATATTTTTTGAATGTTTTCTTTATTAATTTCGTTTTTATTTATTAATTTCGTTTTTGTTTTAAAAAATAAATAAATTTATGAACAATTTTTTTATTAATCAAATAGTTCATTAAGGGCGACATAGTAATCAACCAATCCAACTTTTAATCTGGTGGAAATTGACTTCATACTTAATATATAAGATAAATCGAATAAAATGTTACCTTTTTAAATACATCAAATTTGAAATAACTTTTAACAAGCTAATAATGTTCCATTTCTACTTTATTTATGTTTTTAGCAATTAATTATTTTCTTTTTTAAAGAAATTAATTTGATTTTTACATTTATTCATTAAAAGTGGCTTTGTATTTAGCATTTTTCCTAGTAAATCCATATTTGAATACTGGAAATATTTATTTTATTTTATAAGTTAATTTCTTTTTCATTTATTTTATTCATTTATTTCAAAATATTTTTTAGTAAATCAAATTTTTATTAAAATTTTTATATTTAATAAAATTAATTCATGCACTCTTGTAATCAACCATCTAACTTTTAATTTCATGTAATATTAGCTTGTAATTCATTAATTCATTACATTTTAAATATTTACTTTGAAATGAATTTACACCAGAGTTAAAGTTGGTGTGTTGATTGCAAACGTACCTTTAATGAATTTCTTTACTAAATCATAAAATCAATGTTAATAAATTATTTCTTAAAAATAAAATAGGTTTCACAATAATAATAAAAATTCAAATATTCAGTAACTTGATTTATTTAAAAAGTAAGGGTTATATACAAGGTTATGCTTGTTGAATTCTTTTTAAAAATAAAATAAAAAGAGATTAATCAAAAAGGAATAAGAAGTTACTATAAAAATTACCCACAACAAATTAACTCAAACTTAATTTACCTAAAAGATTTAAGATTTTTTCCTAATTATTTTAATTATTTCATTTAAATACGATTCAAAATAAAATCATCGGGAAATAAAACCAATTATGCTTTTTACATTAAATTTTGTTATATTTAAGTAATTTTTATATATTAGATAATTTGGCTAGCTTGAAAAAATCATATGAGTTATTAAAGTTTCATTTTTTCTACTTTTTAAAGAGTATACAAAAAATATATTTTAAAAGTTATGGATAAATCAATAATGTGGTCATAAATGGAGTAATTTAGAATTTAAAATTATAGTTTTTAGCGGGGTTGAATGTCAAAATCCGCAAAGTAATTCCATTTTATTCAAGACATGTCAAGTGAAGTAATTTAAATTTAAAACTATAGTTTTTAACGGGGTCAAAAGACAAAATCCGTATCATATTTCAAATTTATGCATGATATGTCGAAATAGAGTGTGCATTACTTTATTTTGAAATGCATATCACAAATTATGTTGATCTAATAAAAAATAATAAAACTAAAATTTTGAAAGTCAAATATTCCAATAATATAAACATTCGTATATTTCATGACCGAAATTTGCTAGTCATCAAAAATTCTGTATTAGAAGTTTTTTTGCTTGACTTAAAGCGTAAAATTAAAAAAATTAACCAAATTAATGTTTTAATTGAACCAAGTCAATAAAATTCGTCTCACCAATAATTCTGGTCTTCACGGCCAAGACCCAACATGTTTAAGCCTTTCATTTACAAATTAGATGGTTCTCCGCGCAATGCGCTGATAAATTATCTTCAAAATGTTAATAATTTAGAAACAATGTCACAAATTAT
>OVAN01001220.1:0-43490 GCA_900406275.1 Anastatica hierochuntica | reverse complement strand
AGAAGAAGAAGAAACAGAGAGACTTACGTTCTTAGCTCTCTTCATAACTTTTGTCTCTTTTGGTATTTGCTCTTTCTCATTCTACAAATCTTCTTCAACATCATATTCGTGTTTCCTCTTCTTCGCTTTACTCTCTTCTTCTTTTTCCTTCTGTTTTCGTTGTATACATTACCTTCTAGCATGCCTTATCATTGAAGTTGTCTTTGTTTACTTTCTTTCCATGTCGTTATAGCCTTTAGTACACAGAGACTGTAGGAGTTAGAGACTGCATTTTCTTGATGAGGTCTCTCACAAAAGCTACCTCAACTGTTTGTTTTCTTCTCCTATAGAACAGCTTGACGGTCTCTAATTGTAATCGGCAAGGCCTACATGTACCAACCAATTCAATAAACCAAAACATATAGCAAAAAACTCGAACTCGAAAAAGACTTCGGATTAAACGTTTTACCTCGAGGGCACTATGCTTTCCGCAGATGTTTTGAATTTGACAAAATCAAAACAGAAACCTTGCTGCCGAGAGTCTAAAAAAACGTGTAAGGAACTGGTAAGCGTTGGGGTTTTGAAGGAGTTTTGTAGATTTATATATTTCAAGCCTTAATGCTTCTAACTTGAATCCCCTCCGGTTTGATAGCACCAAAGGTCTTAAAAACCTCTTCAAGTTGTGTTGGAGTGGAGTCAAACGGCAAATTCCGAACATATATCGAGTGACCATCATCTGTAAGTACAGCAGAAACAAACACATAAAGGGAATCAATAACCAAGGGGAGAAGAATGCACATATTCTAACGAAAAGAAATTTACAGACCTTCAACATTAACATTGCTACTATTTGGAAAACGTTCTTGATGCTTGAACCCTTGTGTGTTGCTGCAGATTCAGCAGAGGGAGCAGTTTGCTTATGGTTGGTTCTGGAAGTAGCTGCTCTTGTTGGCTTGTTCCGTTAAGTAATGTGCGTTGGTGTTACGCCACTTTATCTGTAGGCAGCCTAAAATCCTCTAAAGAACCCCATGATCTTCCAATTTTCATCTTCACATGTAGAGGTAATGAAAATACAAAATAATATCAGTAATTGTTCAATATAATAAACTAATAATACAAAAATAGACATGAGAAGAAGTCCCGCAGCTAATGACAAAAAACTAAGAGGCCATGGCTTCCAATTACCATATAGATCTTTGGTTTCCTTGGCGAGCTCCTTGATTTCTTTCTCCACTTTCTTTATAGCTGCAAAGTATGGCCCTAATCCCCGAAAAGGAATGAGATTATGAAAGTAACCAGGAAAAGATATGGAGAGCACAAATACAACAAAGTAAGAACATGAAGGTAAGGTAGACTCGATACATCAGTGTCATCAAAATAGCAATTCAGAATGAATCTAGCTGGAATTTGGTTTATAAAGAGGAGAAACTCAGCAAAAACCTACCACAAAGAAGGAAACCCATGTTCAAGAAATCCAATCTAGCAAATTTGACTAACATGGCCTCGCCCAAAATCAAAGTCGGATCTGAAACCTCTGATGACCCAGAGATAGAAAAACGAAAACATCGAACCCCCAGTAAACTTTGCCGGGTACCGTCTCTTTACTGTCTCTGATTTCTTCAAGCATAGGAAGGAGAAGCTTTACCCGTCCCATGAGATTACCGCAATGGCTCATCACAGAATTGAGAAAACGAAGGAGACGAAGAAGGTCCTGGCCTAATCGTCTCATGAATAAGTTGAAGAGGAGATGAAATGTTCCATGATTTCATCGCGATTGGAGAGAAAGAGATAAAGAATTAACTAATTACGTTTCAGAGTAAAACCAAGGGATGTGTATCGACTTTTTGAAAATCGATAAAATAAAACATATGCTTAAGAAAAGAGATTGGTGACGTGGCAGCTTTAGAAGTAATCTTAAAATGCATAGGTGGATAGGTTGAGGAGTCTCAAATAGCTCCTTTTTAATAGTTAGACTAGGAGAGAATCCACGTTACGCGCATATCTTGTTTCATATGTTATTGCTATAGATGAGATTAGTGAGATACAATATATAATGTAAAAGTTTCAGTCTTTAAGCTAATATTGTATTACACCTTTGTATTTTATATTCACGATTATATTAACTTTTTCATTCATTATTCTCTACTAATTACGTGTTCCTTATTTTCTTCTTTCATCCCAATTTTTATTGTACACAATTAAAACCATTTTAATTTATGGGTTTAGTTTTCTTTTTCTACACTTATTTTTCTAAAGTTCATCTCTTTTCAATAACCTATGTTTTTGTTCTTTTATTTTATTTCCATTGTTTTATTATTTTTTATTGTAACTTGGCATCCTTTTCGTCAGTTTTTCTTTGCCTTTTTCTTATATAGTATTTGCATATTGTTTCAACCTTACATTTTTGTAATTTATACTTTTTGACTATTTTAAAATGAATTGTAGTGTACCTTCTAAGACTTTAAACTCTTTAGTTAATCGTTATTTCTTTCAAATGTAGATCGTTTACTGTCGCCACTAACGACTCTTCTTTTCTTTCGAAAATTGAAATTGTTATTGAACATAATCAATCTTTATATATTTATCAGATTATCTTATTTTGCAAAATTTAGTTTTATTTAGAAAATTTATTTTTGTGAAGTTATTATGCAAATCTATTAAAGTTTATGAAGATGAAAAGTCAATAAAATATTGATTTTTATAAATTTAATTTAATTTTTTTATTTAAAAAGTATCTAACTAATTAAAAGGAGCTACTCCTTGCTTTTTAGACTATCCACCTAAGCATTTTTTGATGTCCTTATTGAGTTCCACATAAGCTCTTTAATTGCATAATCTCATATTAACTTTTTTACATTGGAATTTATATTTGTTGCGTAAGGATTTCATTTAAGGTTAATAATAAAAAAAAACTAAATTGATTATTTATCTCCAGAAAAAACGAAACGTCTCATCTTACAATTACCAAAACTATCTACAGCAGCCAAACCGTTTCTCCTTTTAATGTCACATAATTATTCGATTCTTCTTCCACTGTTATACATGATCTCAATGTCTACTCAATTTTCTTTCAAATGCTAGCAAAACGTGAAAAACCAATTGATTCAAATTTCTTGATTTCAAAGCTTACAATTTTTTGTTTTCTCTTTTGTTGGGACCTTCAAAAATCTACTGGAAAGAAGGAACCAATTGATATAAAGATATACATTGCAATCATTTTGTGTGCTTTCTAACAAATTCATTGTTAATGTTTCCAGAGCTATGGGATATGTTTGAAGGAAGGGATGTGTTGCTAGTGCAAGAGTAGCATAATTCTATGGAAAGATGTGTGGTATGTGATACAAAAATTGAACGTTTCATATTGTCTCTACCGCATGGGTTTGATCGACTTTCAAGTGGTCTTTTAAACAATTTCTGAACCTAATTGCAGTTCAATAAAGAAGTAAGGGACATACTATTCTCATTGCTTCAGATACATCGTCATGGGAATAGAGAGATTTACTCTAACAACGAACTCTTGTAATTAATAAAAAGTGATGATGTGCCACTCCAATGGAGAGCACCTTCATTTTTTTATGATTTCTGCTTTAGTATAGTTAGACGACTATTTTGCACAAAAAATTAACGAATCTGAAACAAACCATTACTTTATACACAAAACCATCGCTAAATAGTATTATTGGTTAATTATAACAATCTCAATACTCGTAAAATTTGAAATCTCTCTCGGGCACGTTCATTGAAGAAACAAATCTGAGCATGGTTTCCGATGCCGGCGACTCTTTAGCTCGCCGGCGTGGCGTCATCGTTCCTCCGCCACCATTTGCTCTCCTGCTTGTATCTCTCGGTTTATTTTACCTCTCTCTTATTGTTGGGTTTTGTCTCGGAGACCTTTGTGTTCATCTGCCACCGTCGTGGCTTGTACCAAGCAGCTCCGGTGCCGTCTTCGGGTCGACGAGGTCTTATTCCTCACATACTGTCCAACATCGAAAGTTTCTATGGATCTGGCTTCAAATCTGTTATTTTCTCCGTCCGGTATGGCGATGAACTTTCTCCCTTTGAGGAAAATCCTCCATGTTTTGGTCTGGTGTGAGCGAGGCACTTACGCCGGAGACACTCATTCGTCGCTCAGATCTGTAATTTGCCCGACTAGATCCTAGCGTAGCTCCCTCTCTTTCTCCTCTTCTTCATCTGCTTTGAGTCTTCTCTTTGGCTCCGAGGGCGCTCGAGTCAAGACCGTGCTCCAACAGGGCACGCAGCGGGCCGTAGGTGATCGGAGCAAGTAGTTTACTACTCTCCTCGTTGTTTTCTTCTGCCTGTGCAGAGATTCGACCAAGGACACCGTATTATTGTGGCTTAAGTCATACCTTATCGGCATTAAGAAGTCCGATTTTGGTTCACTTTTTGAACCAATTCTTGTATGGTGCTGCAAGGTTATCGTTTTCAACAAGGACTTCTCGCAGATCTGAGGATTGGTCAAAGGCTCGTGACGTCATCACCTTCACTAGATCTGAGATCTACGGTGACGATGTAAGCAAGTCATGCTCCTTGCCGGAGATAAAGTTATTGACAGAAGGTGCTCGTGGCGTGCCTGAAGTCCCCTGCCAGACTTCGCATCCTTCTCGAGTTTTCTTCGAAGTTTGGTTCCTTTTCCGGCGAAGCAATCTCGCGCTGCCGAGAGCTGTTTGGAACTCAGCCGCCAAGTTTTCCCTGGCGAAGACCACTCCGTATGATATTTGGTCAGACCTAAGCCCTCTTGTGCCCGGTTCGGCCTCCTCCGCCACTCACCCTCCAGCGCCGCCTCGGGTTGTCGCTGCTGAATCCCATCGTCGACGATCTTTGGCTATATCTCCATTGGGATCGCATTTGGAAAGCCCCATAGTTGGGCATGAAGTATTAAGTTTAAATTTATCTAATGGGCCCAAATGTGAAAGACTACATCCTAGATCTGTTAGATTGGACCCGGTGAATCGTCACAAGATCGACTCCTTAGCTGAGTCACGATCCATAATTGTTTTGGGCCTTTTTTTCACAAGATCCACCAGATGGTTTTTCTCTATTGGACTTTTATTCCTCCTCAATGGAGAAGTTGGGTTTAAACCCAAATTATCTAATACTCACAAAATGTCTATTATTTAGACATTATGATTTGGATATGAATCGCTCTTGTGTAGCAAATGTAAACATCCAAAAAGTTAATTTGATAATAGATTATATTATCACATTTGCCTCTAATGGTAGATTTTTATAATCTCCCATCATGAAGTATCTGACCTTACAACAAAATGATGTTTCTAGTGGAAACCATTGGCTCCGGTACGGTTCTACTGGAGCTTGGTTTTTCCAGTTGGTTACAAAATTTGGTTGTATGTTGTCTCGTGCTTTAGTTCGAACATCATATTGGAAACTCCGTGTTTCATTTCAGAGTAAATCTGATGGGGTGGTATCTACTTTCTCTCAATTGGAGAGATTTTCTGCAACGATGAAGCTAATCGGATTTGGAATTCCTCAAGGGTACCAATTTTTTTTGGAGCACTCGTCCAAGGATGTAATTGATGTTTCTTATCCTTTTATCCTAGGTATAGGATATTGGGTCGCGAGAGTTTTCTCTCGTCCTACTAGTGACCACCCTTTTCAGGGATCTAGTGTTTCGACACTTCCGGCACAAGTATGGAGTATTAAAACCGCACAAAAAATTATCTTTTTGTCATGGTACTGGTGTACGCATCGTTTCGTACCTAGTCAAGGACTTTCTTCCTGCAGCTTCAATGGAGCAGACGTCCATCTGTACTTTGATTCGTTTTTAGTTGTTGTTTGTATATTTTCTCTTGGTTTTTGTCTTACATGTAAGGCAAAACCACGCTTCGTTTCCTCTGCCCTTGTAAGTCCGACGGACCGCTATCTTAATCAAAAGGTTTTGATGTCAAAAAAAAATAATAGTATTATTGGTTTTGTTTTTAAAAGCGTCCTGAGTCAGGATTCCAGACCAAATTTAATGAATCTCAAACAAATATTTTAGAAGAATGTAGAACACCATTCATTAGTATTCTTCGTGCAATGGAACAGTGCCAAGATTAATACTAAGAAAGAGGAGAAAACTGAAAAATCGAAGACTACAAGAACATACAGGTTCTGCAATGCTGAACCACTTGGTTATGCAGTCGCAATGAAATCATAATACCCAGAATGCCAGCTTAAGAGAATAAACTCACACATATTAGTCTCATCAAGGTTCTCAGTTAAAATGGGAGAAAAATACCAACATAATCAACACACCAGATAAACCTAGTACTGGAACTTGCAAAGAAACCGCATAGATGGATGACCAATATAACAGTTTTGCACACCTACACCGAATAACAACAACACTGACAAAGAAAATCAAAATATTGGTTAAGGTTCTTAATGTTGGGGATAACCGGGAGGCGGGTAAGATGCAGGAGGGTAGCCTTGAGCAGGCGGGTACGAAGCAGGAGGGTAGCCTTGAGCAGGCGGGTAAGATGCAGGAGGGTATCCGACTGGAGGAGGGACAGGTTGATCAAAGCGGGACATCTGCTGAACTGGTGGCACACCCATCGGTTGAGACCCAAACACTCCATCTCTTTTGTCCATTTCGAGCTTGTGTTGTGTCTGCAAGCAGAAGATTGGATTTTGGTTATATACACCATAAGAAAAGATAAATTTCAGAAGGTAAGATGAGTTTCTGGTTTCTGATACCTGCATACACGCGCACACCCTGCAACAAAATCAAGACCGTGCGGTTAGGTATTTGCGATGCATAAACGTTAATAGATGAGAGGGAAAAGAGGAAAATCACATGAAGTGGATACATACGTGCAGTAAACCATATCAGCACAGCAAGAGAGTATCTGAGAAGCCTCGGAAAGTTCATCGCTACCAACAAGGCAAGCGACTATAGAAAATATGCAAGCGACTTGGCTGAGGCAGAACATAAATCCCTGCAAACGCCCAAGATGGAATTTGTTTTCATTCCCACAATCTGTATGACCCGTACAAGTAGTAGATTAAGAAGAGAGTATCAGAGTACAATTATGCAATTGTCGCATTGTGTTGTCTGGATGTTGAATTCGTCCTGCAGAAGAAAGCGGGTAGAGGCCACAGAGTTTCCAAAACAGAGGAAAACCTGAAAATTTCAATTGCAAGTTGCTTCAAACAAATGTCCACCATAGATTCATCAAGAGATCTATTAAATAATCGCAAGCAATTTTTACAATAAGAACATCCAGTTCTAAGATAATGCAATATCTGAGTCGGGTAAAACGAGAACAGCAATTCGACATGATTAAATTGCAACAGTTTAGAACAAAGACCCCAGCAACACAAAGCAAAGCAAAAAAAAAATAGAGGTCAAGAAAACATCCTAATTGTAAGCTGTTTTATGTTGCCATTTACATCCTAATTGTAAGTTGTTTCATGTTCCAATTCTCATTTCATTCGGTTCGCCTAAACAGAAGGTGTAACTCATTGATGTATAGGTTAAATCTCCTTCCCAGCAACTCACCTCAGTAGCAAGGCAAAGTTGAGGGCATTTGCTTTCTCCACACCTTCCACTACAAGGCATATATCCAGCACAGCACGTATACCTGCAAAAACAGAAGACTCGCAATAATCTTAGCAAAGGAAGAAATTAAACCCTAAAGATCAACATACATTTAATACCTTGACATGTCATTGTAAAGAGCTCTTCTCCGAAGCAAGTATGAAACACAAGGTCCACTACACGAAGAAGAATATATCATCAGAAACATTCAATACCATTAAAAACAACAATCTTTCAAATGCAATTGTAAATTCAATTCATTCTACAAAAGATAGGATCGTCCAATAGAGTTTTTTCATTCACTATCTAAAACCGACACCGCGAAAACAGGTTCAAATTGATTCAGCATTTGCTACATATCATGAGAAATGATGACGAATTTTTAAAAAGCTAAATGAAAATGATGGTAAAAGAGAGTAAAAAATCTCAGAAACCCTAAACTCATGGAGTAGTTACTTACCAAAGACAAGCGAAGCAACAATCTGCAAAAAAAGAAAGAAAGTAAGTTCAGAAAAATAAAAAAAATTGCTTCGATTAAGAATTGAGAAAGAGACGGAGATTGATACAGGGAGTGTCGGCGGTGACGGTGCCCATGAGATCGGAGTGCCATAAATTCCGGTAATCTTGCCGGAGCTTCATCTTCTCAAGCTTATCCGCCATTGCAACACCCAAACAAAAAGCTCCTAATAAAATCCAAAAACCCTTAAAAAATCAGAAACTGTGGAAATGAAGCAGCCATAAATATATATAGAAAAACAAATCGGTTACAAAAAGGTAAGCAAAATCAATTGTTGAAAAAAAAAGGTAAGCAAAATCAATTTAGAATCTGATCTACTTCACGCGTAAATCTTCTCGTCTCCTTCACTCTCTCTTTTTTAATTATGAACGAAGAAACTTTATGAGACTAGTATCAATTTAGTTTCGTAGAAAAATGGAAACTTTGACTACAATTTTCTATAGGGGGACTAGTTTTGGCCTAGATTTTAGCAAACTCGTATTTTGATTGGTTGAAAATTTGACCTTCGAGAATGTTGAAATTTATTTATAGTACGAAAGAAATTTCAAAATTGATAAAAAATTTTTGATGTCTTCAGCCGACAGATTCGGCCCACCCGCCATGTCGAAATCCGATGTAAGTATCGAATATGATCTCTTTTTTTTATTAGTTTATTTCGTGGATTAATGGTAAAAAGGTCCACTTATGAATATGCTTAAAATGATCTCTTTTTTTTTTTTTTTTCTCTAGTTCACTTGATAGTGTTTTATGACTCCAATTGGGCGGTATATCCGTTTCCTTCGATGTATATTGGTTTTTGTTCGGTATTTTTTGTGGTTCTTTAATAGCATAAAAAATGAAAAAATAGAATACAATATCACGTTCGTTAGCTGACGCTGAGTACAACTATACGTTATATTAAACGGCTACTAGATGAGATTGGTTTCCACATCAAAGACCTATTCGGTTAGTTTGTGCCAGTCAAGTTGCACTTCATTTAACTATCCATCCAATATATCATGATAGTGAAAAGCATATTGAGTTGAATTGCCATTCAATAAAAATATCATTCATGACAACGTGCTTAAAATATAATATGTTCCAATCACAAAACAAGTTGCAAATGTTTTAACTTAGGCATTGAGTCGTGCTCAGTTCGACTACTTGGTATTCAAGTTGGACGTTCATATTCTCCACGTTCCAACTTGAAGGACAATATTGATATATGTATATTAATTTATATGTATTTGGAGATAAATATTATATTGTTGAAGACTACTTGTTCTAATCCTAATAGGCTTAGTTCCTTTTGTGTTGTATATATACTTGTCAACATTATTCAATAAAGATAGATGGTTCCATAAGTTTCAAATCTTTCAATAGCAACTTAAATCACGAGCACATGAAAAAAAAAATTAGGAGAAAAGTGTAAGAATGGTGTTTTCTCATATATTCTCAATGGTACATCGACAAACATTTATACAAAAGAGGAGAGGGATACTAGATTAAGCTATTTACAGTAGATTCTATATATAAGAAGATTACAAATATTGTGACATTAAAGACATGGATCTTATATCCTTAACACGCCCCCACAAGATGGAGGGACGGAGCGACTCCAATCTTGTGACGTAACTCATTGAAATGTACTCGTGAGAGTGGTTTTGTAAGTGCGTCAGCTAGTTGATCCTTGGTGTGGACATGCGACACTCTTAACATTCCTCGTTGTATCTGCCCGGGGATGAAGTGGAAGTCAAGGGCAACGTGTTTCATGCAAGAATGGAAGACTGGATTTGCGCAGAGAAATGTGGCACCCAAGTTGTCGCAGTAAATGACCGGTGGAACTGGCAAAGTGACTCCAAGTTCGGTGACCAAGTTACATATCCATCTCATTTCGGCTGAGGTGTTGGTGACAGATTTATACTCCGCTTTTGTAGACGATCGCGCAACCATGCTTTGTTTCTTTGATGCCCATGACACGGGGTTCTTTCCGATGTAAACAATGTGCGCGTTTGTAGAGACATAATCATTAGGATCTTCTGCCCAATTGACATCGGAAAATGCATGGAGATTGAGAGCATTGTTGGCATTGAAGTAGAGACCATATGTTGTTGTCGCGACAAGGTATCATAATATTCTTTTCGCGGCCTGCCAATGGAGATTTATTGGAGCATGCATGAACTGAGACGAGCGATTAACGGCATATGCGATGTCTAATCTAGTGAACAAAAGGTATTGTAAACTTCCGATTAATTGTCGAGATTCAGTCGAATTGTAAAAGGGTGTACCCGAGGTAATTGTTAGTTTGGGTGACATAGACATTGGAGAGGTGACTAGTTTTGCGTCGGCCATGTTATAGCGATGAAGGAGATCAAGGATGTACTTCCGCTGGTATAATGCAAGCCTTTGTCTGTGCGATGAGCTTTAACACCCAAGAAGTAATTTAAATCCTCGGTGTCTTTTACAGAGAATCGTTGAGCAAGAAGGGTGAGAGTGGTTTGAATCAGCTGCTTGTTGCTCCCAGTTATCAGGATGTTGTCTACGAAGACAAGAAGATACACAAATTGGCCATCACATTTCAAAACAAACATGGAGGTGTCGGCGAGAGAGTTGTGAAAACCAAGACTCTGTAAGAACACTTTGAGCTCCATGTACCAATCACGAGGTGCTTGTTTGAGGCCATAGATTGCCTTATTCAAGCGACAAACATGATTGGGTTTGTCGGGATCGAGGAATCGAGGTAGATGCTCCATACATACTTCTTCCTTTAGAGTTTCTTGGAGAAATGCGTTGCTTACATCAAGTTGTTGAATTAGCCAGGACCTATACACAGCGATGTCAAGACCTATACTCAGTGTAATCTCGACCAAGTTGTTGATTGTAGCCTTTGGCGACTAGTCTCACTTTGCATCTTCCAAGAGAGTCATTCGGTAAAAATTTATTTTTGAAGATCCACCTGCAACCGACAATGTTCTGATGTGGTTGGTGTGGGACCAGATCAAAGGTTTGATTCCTGGCAAATGCATCAAGTTCTTCAGAGATGGCACCACGCCATCGTTCATCACTTAACGCTTGGCTCACAGTTCGTGGTTCTGGGGGAATGGGTATGGTGAGAGAGACAAAGAGGTTAAGTTTTTATTTGGGTTTTGTAATACTATTTTTGCGTCGGGTAGTCATGTGGTTTCGGTTTGAAGTTGGTTCTGGAACAACAGAAGGGTGAGGGTTAGTCGGTGGAGGGTGAGAAGATGATGGATTATTGGATTGGGATGTATTATTTGTGGTGGTAGTCGGATGTGCCAAGGTTGGATTTGGTTGGTTTATGGATTGAGGTAATGGTGGGCTTAAGGGCTTTATTTATTCGAGAAGAAGACAAAGGTGTGGTGGGAGATGACGTAGAAGAAGTTTCGAGACTTACTGGTAATTGTGAGGTGTTGTTGGGAGGTGAAGGTGTTGAGTCACGATCATGAGCTGAATCGAGACTCCCGCTGTGTCCTTGACCTTCCGGTGACATCTCAGGTGGAGAATTATACTCGGTGACTCCAACGACGACAGTGGCGATTGTACGAGTGGGGCAGCAAGTGGAATTTCAGTGACTGGTACAGTGGAAAAGGGTGGAGATAGAGGTGGGGAATGAGTTGTTGGAAAAGGTGGCTTGAGAAAGGGAAAAGTGTGTTCGTCGAATCTCACATGTCGAGAAGTGTAGATACTACCGGAGCTGGGTTGGAGGCATAAATATGCACTTTGGGTGAGGAAATATCCCAGGAAGACACAGGGAGTCGAGTGATTTTTAAGTTTGTGTGGTGTAGGGGCGGAGCCAGTGAAAGCATAAGCAACCAAAGGTCTTGAGTTTGGTATAGTTGGGTGATTCACCAAACAATTTTTCGAAGGGAGACTCCATTGATAGATTCGGTGTTGGCAGCCGATTAATTAGATACATCGTTGCTGCGAAGGCATAAGTCTAATATGTTTGATTCATTCCAGCGTGAGTGAGAAGGCTGAGACCTGTCTCAACAATATGTCAATGTTTTCATTCGACAACTCTGTTGTGCTCCGGCGTGTGTGGTGGGAGGTGAGATTCAAAATACCGGAAGCAGACAAGATGGGTCTGAGGCCAATGAACTCGCCTCCATTGTCAGAGAACAGAGTTTCGATTTTGGTGTTTAACTTGTTTTTGACGAGAGCTTTAGAAGGGAGGAAAGTTTCACGGACTTGAGACAACCATGTGTATTTGGTGTAATGATCAACAAGAACAAGGTAGTATTTCAAGTCGTCTACTAGAATAATTGAGGAAGTCCAAAGATCGGTGAATATGTATTCTTAGGGACGGGTAGAATTGATTGATGATTGGGAGAATGGTGGTTTATGTATTTTGTTTATGGAGCAATCTGGGCAAATGAACTTTTTATTAGAAAAAGAGGAATCAGAAACAAAAATTTTTGAGACAACATCATTAAGAATCATAGACGAAGGATGGCCTAAGCGATTATGTCAATCCTTTAAAGTTGGTTTTGGGGTAGATATAACGAAGAATGATTAAAGGGTAGATGGTGAAACCAACAACTCGTACAAATCATCCTTGGTTTGTCCGTGGATTAAGGGGGTTCCTGAGTATAGATACTTCACCTGAAAATATGCGGGAAAAATTCAACGGAAACTTTATAAGAATTGCACAAGCGGTACATGAAAATGAGATTTTTATGAATATGGGGAACACAAAGGACATTATGTAAGGGAATGGAAAGAGTTGATGAAGGAAAAGATAGTGAACCAGTGTGAGTGATGTTGAGGCCAGAGCCATCACCAATTTGAACAGCATTGTTACCGTTGTAGGGTTGATGAAGCGCCAAATTGTCAACATCACTTGTCATATAGTGAGTCGCTCTACTATTCAAGAGCCAAGATTGGGTACGATGTTGAGGTTCGATTGCGACGTTGGCACGCGGCTGCCAGGGAGGATATGTGTTGGTGGTGGAGTGAGTGCTTGCGACGGAGGTGTGATTGTGGAGTTGAGAGCACTTCTTAGCACTGTGTCCATAGATCCCGCAAAGTTGACAACGCCCTTGGCAACCTCCCTGATTGCTTTTTGCAAAATGAATGTCCTTGTTATTGTTGTATCTTGAAGTATGATTGTTACGATTCCATGGAGGTCGTTGATTGTTAGTGTAACGTCCTTGTGGTTGAGTGGATACAACGTTGGCTATTACCGGTGCGAGAGACACATCAGAGGAGATGCTAAGCAATTTTGCTTCTTTATTTATCAGCTTTTCATGAACCTCAGTGATTGAAGGAGGTGTATCTCTGCCTTCAATTTCATCCGCCATCTGCTTGAAGTCTTTAGACAAAACACCAAGGATGTAGTCAACTTGATCTTCATGTTAGATTGGTTTCCCAAGAAGAGCTAGCTGATCAAAGCGTGTGGTAAGCCCTTGGACATACTCATCGATGGATCTTGTGCCTTTTGTCCACTGTTTTATTTGATGTTTGAGTTGTTATTGTATATGATCTTGGCTTGGTTTTGCATAGGTGTCAGCAAGTGTCTTCCAAATGTCGGAAGCGGTTTTAGTTGTGGACACAAGCGGCTAGACTATTGAAGACAGTGTGCCTACAAGACCACTGCATATCAATTTATCTTGTCTGGTCTAGAAGGTGTAGGCGGGATTTTGAGTGATAGCATCATCTGTAGCGATGGTGGGTGAGAGAGCTATGAAAGTACCATCAAGATGGCATGCGAGACCATAACCATCGAGAAGAGAATGAATATGCAATTTCCACATCATGTAGTTGTTTGTAGAGAGCTTTGTGACATTTGACATGTTCACAAGAAGGAGAGGTTGAGTGGTGTCAGTGGTTTCTGCATTGGGTGGTGCCATGATGTAATAGAACATAGAGTTGAGGAAAAGAAAAGAAAAAAAAAGAGAGAGGAAGAGAGACGAATTGCAGACAGAGACAAAGAAGAAGAGATTAATTGAGTTCGATGGTGATTAAACCCGCTCCGATACCATGTAAGAATGGTGTTTTCTCATATATTCTCAATTGTACATCGACAAACATTTATACAAGAGAGGAGAGGGATACTAGGTTAAGCTATTTACAGTAGATTATATATAAAAGAAGGTTACGAATATTGTGACATTAAAGACATGGATCTTTTATCCTTAACAAAAAGTTTTTTCAATCAATTGGTTCATGGATCTTATATCCTTAAAAAAAAGTGTTTTCAATCAATTGGTTAAATGTTTATTTCTACTATCTTTCTCATTAGAACTCAATTCTAGCCAGTCATATTGTCCCACATAGAATAATTGTATATCTATTGAATTAAGATCTAACTGATAACAAAAGAAACAGAAAAAAATATTGGAATCATCAATAAATTGTTGGATGGTTATGCAGTCTAACCTTTATAAAACCTGATATTGGGATCACGTTAAATGTGTAATTGACTAAGTATTTTTTCGAACCATCTCATTCATGAGATCAATCTGGATAGAATAAATCTTGTTCATGTATTATATGTTTTTATGATTAAATGAAATTTTATTTGGCTAAAATCTTTTTCATGAAAACAAAAGAAATTTTCTTCCATTATCATTTATACCATTAACGAACTTTATCATCGCTAGAAAACTCAATATGGAGAATGTTGAGGCTAATGAAAAAGAGTGAAAGAAAATACTTGAGGCATTGCATACATATTGTGAACTATCTGGATAAAAGGTTAACTTTCAGAAACCCTAAGTTATATTTGCCAAAAAGACATGTCTGGAACTGAAAGGAAAATTGAAAGATCTAACTGGGATAGAAAAAACAATTGGGTGTGGTAGATATCTAGGTCTTCCAAAGTTGATAGGTAGAAAAGCCTTTGTTTCTTTTAACTATATTTATGAAAGGCTGGAGGAAAAGATGAATACCTGGTACAACAAGTTTCTTACACTTGCATGGAAGGAAGTGCTAATAAAGGCGGTAACAACCGCCTTACCTACTTATGTTATGCAATGCTTTATGATCTCTCACAAGGTGATTACCAAAATGATGCAGGCTATAAGACGATTATGGTGGACAAGCAAAAAGGATCAGAGTAAAGTGCATTTAATAGGATGGGAAACAATAACAAAACCAAAGATAATAGGATTTAAAGACTTTTAATAAGGCTTCAATGGTAAAACAAATTTGGAGAATGTTGCATAATATTGACTCACTGTTGGCTAAAATCTATCAGACAAAGTACTTTCCAAAACGACTATTTTAGAGGTTGAACAAGGCTACAAAACATCGTATGCATGGAAGAGCATATACAAGAACATACCATAAAAAGGAATATCAATGTACAGTGTGAAATGGACAATCAATTATCATAGACAAGAATTCATGGCTCCCACTGAATCCACCAAGACCAACAAGGCTAAAGCCATGACATAGCACATCTTCACTTAAGGTATCATCTCTTCTCAATGCTAATGGAATAGGGTGGGATCATAATAAACTAGAGGAAATGATACAACATGAAGATGTAATGCATATACACAGAATTATACCTAGCTTGATAGGAGAACCTGATTCTAAAGAATGATTTCACACAATTAATGGGAATTACTTTGTAAAATCACGATATAAAATTCTTCGGAATCATTCTGTTACTAGTGTAGACAATTCTAATTTATAATTCAAAGAGTTATGAAATATCAATACACCATCAAACATAGGCATTTCTGGTGGAAAGTCATCCACAAGGGTCTTCCTGTTGGGATCAGCTTAGGAGAAGGAATATTATTCCTGCAGCTATTTATCCAATGTGTGTAGAAGGGAAGGAGACTGTAAATCATCTCTTGTTTCAATAAATATTAGCTAGGAAGGTAAGAAACTTTCTACAGTAAATATGCAGGTTGATGTTGATGATAATGAAGGCTCTTTGGAGAAAAATGTAACAACGGTTTTGCATTCAGTAGAAACTTTCCAAGGAAGTAAATACCATCTCGCACCTTTCATTGGATGGAGAGTGTGGAAGGCCAGAAACGATTTAGTGTTTCTGAGTCAAAGATGGTCTATTTAAGAAATCATTAACAAAGCACATTTGGATATGGATGAATAGGTTGTCACAAATGCAAAACTTCCTCATCTATAGGAGTTGCAAAGGTTCCAGTTCACCCCAACTCATCAAGAGGTTAGACTTCATGAATACAAGAAGTGCTTTGTGGATTCTTTCTGGGTTTCTGTAGATGATAATGTAGGTTTTGGATGGACCATGTATGATGAAACTGATAGAAAAATAATGCAAGGGTTAGCTACTGTTAGGCCACTGAAGACACCTCTGCAAGAAGAGGCTTTAGCATTGTGAGAGGCAGTGTTTCAAATGAAAAGGATGGGTATTGCAGAGTCTTATATCAAGGAGATGATTTGCAGCTATACTCGCATGTAAGTAAGGGAGTGTCAAGGAATCATGGTGAACGTAGGAAGAGAGACCAATGGTGAGGTGGACACGCTTGCAAAAGATACTAGGAAAATGTCCCTAAGGATATGTAATCAAATGGAGCATATGATCCTATAAATCCTCCTTGTACCAAAAACAAGAATAGAAAATCCAAATGAAATGAATGTTATGGTGAAAAAAACAATAGGTAAAGTAAAAGGGAAGATTTTCTCCCACTTTAAAACCCATAATCTGTAAAAAAAATATATTTCTTGCGGCAAATAACTTTCTATTTATTATAAATTTTTACCATTCTCACCTTAAACAAAATTATAATTCAGTTTTGTATAGTGTGATCAGTAAAGTTACATTGTTGCGCTGAGTTCTCTCTTCTTCTTCTGAATGCTCAAATGGTGATATATCCTTTCCGGCAGATCTTCTTATCCGTCGTGTGCGGTGTATATCTATATGTCTGATTTTTTTTTCCGTTTGTATGATGTATATAATTAGTCTTTCCCTCATGATTTTTATGAAACATGAAGATGTTTGCTGTTTTTGGAGAGCTTACTTCTTTCTCTTCCTCTCATGTGCAATTTGCGGTTTCCTAATTTGTTTTTTTACTCGATTTTGCCATGTCAATGCCTTGTTGTTATGTCTTTATTGACAACTTCAAATAGCTTTAAAATCTGGACTTCTCTAAGTCGAATTGGAACAAGGGTCCTTTGGTCGGAGACTAAATAGAAGACTGAAACTACATGACGAAAGTCAGCTTTCTTAGGATAAGAGGATGCGAGAAAGGAAGAGGGGTGGAATACTAAAGAGAGGTGCGATGATGTGGTGATTATTGAGTTTTTCACGCCGGAATTGATTCAGAAAACCGTCTGGGGAAGATCTCGGAGGAATGTCTTGGATTATTGCCACGTACATGCTCAGCGAAAGAAGACTAGGACGTGTGGAAGTAAGTTGTGAAAAATACGTTCTCCATCCTCACCAAGCATATTTTTTAGTATTTTGGGCCAGAAAATTAGATTTAAAAAATGTTGTAATTTAACTTTGGGGTCCAAGTATATTTTTGTAAAACTCACTCCACCTTAATAAAAAGATGCTGACTAAAAAATAAATTATTGAGATGAAATGTTTATTATTTCATGTGCAATCACTTAAATCAAAATAATTAAATCATGACTCAGACTATCAGAAATATTATGAAACAAAAATCCAGAATTTTCACAAGTTAACAAAAAGAAACTATATTTAGTTATGCAATGGTAAAATGTTAGTGTTATAAATGTGTTACAATAACTTCATATTTATATTATTAAAACATAAGCAAAACAACATTGTCTACCGTGTGATATTACCAATTCAGAATCTTATATTTAGATTAATAATGCACAGTAATACGATGCCTAGCAGCTTAATCTTTCAATCCAGTAACTCAACTAATTAATTTAGTTAATTAGTGAACAATTATCTCTCAGTTTTTAAGCGCTTCTAAAAAAAATTATTTAAAATTATGTTGCTAATTAACAATTACAAAATGATAGTTTTGAAATAATTAAATAAGTATAATATTCAATGTTTTTAAATTTGAACCGACAACCGAACTTGATAATTTTTTGGATCGTGGGTCGATATGATTCGACTGGGTTCAACTGGATTTAATGATATTTTTACAAATAATATTCTAAATGAAAATAAATATATTATTTAAAAATTTTATTATACTTGAGAAAATATATTATTTTAAGTATTCAACAACAGTTAAAATCATAATATTTGAAAAATCAAAAGCATAATTTTTCCAAAACCTAAAATAATTAATAAAAGAAATTAATTTTCATGTTTAAAAACGGAATCCGGTTTGAATCTTGTTCAATGATTTGCCGGTTTCTGGTTCTTTATTGGTTTAATCCGATCTTTTAACTAGTCTAATTTTTTCGGGTTTATCATTGACCCAACTCTGCTATGTTTCTGGTTTGCGGTTAAACATGCCCGATATGGTTTTAAAAACATTGCATACCACTCGTAGAAAAATTAAAGTATAAATATAAGGAAATTAAAATTATGAGAACTTTTAATATAGAAAATTATTATATATTTATAAAATTCATTAGATGAGTTACACAATAAGAAATTTGGCAGCGATAAAAAAACGAATTGATTTTATAATAATATCTTTGTTTACTCGTGACATAAATATATACAGTAGGAGAAATTAATTTTCATTTTGACATCGACAATCCATATCATTAACACATTATAGTAATGAAAGTATTTGTTCTTTACTATTTTTTTATATTAAAAACTCATATCATCTTTGAATTTATTTTTGTATTAGATGAATCTCAAGCGCGGACCAAATTTTAGTAGTCATTAGTTGTGAATCATTAAGGAGATATCAACTTGATATCTCATGTTTTAACTCGAAAATAATACTGCAAGTGCACAATAAAACACAGTAGTATAAACGAATCGAACCCACAAAGACAATTTTGCATTTTAATTCTCATATTTAAGTTAAGCTCAAATATGCATATGTGAGGATTATTGTGGTGAATACAAATGATTAAAAAAATATTAAAACATTGAATGAAAAGCATGAGGTACTAGAGAAAACTGCTTAAATTATGACCAATCAAATATAGAAACAATGAAATAACATTCTTGAACTCAAATTACTTAAATAAACATATCTCTTCTTTATATATTTAATCCCTATGTTTAGAGAAAATAAAAACTAAACATGCAATTATGGTCATATTTAATTTTTCACAAAACTAGAGTTGAACCCGCGAAATGTGCGAGTATGTTTTTGACTATACACACCTTTAGATGTATATTATTTTGTATACTATTTTTTGTATATGTTACTATTTTATAATTTTTATTTGACAAATATTTATGTGTGATAAAATTAGTTTAGTTAATTAAAAATATTGCGTGTTCAACAAACTTTTTTTTAGTCAGAAGCGTGTTTAACAAACTTAATTTTGTTTCTTATATTGTATGAAGTTTATCATAAAACATCATTTGTTTATGTCAGTTAATAATATTGTGTGGATACTATTTTTTAGAATTTGGTATTTGGAAAATATTTATATGAATGAGATTAGCTCTTTAAATCTTATTTTCTTAATAACCAAATCTTTACTCTAAAACCGAACCCGAGAAAAATATAAAAAAAACCGAGCGGGTTCCATGTTCAAGTATTTCAGGTTTTATCTAAACTGAACCCGAACCCGAACTCGGAGTAGTATATGGGTGCCCCGAACTTTTGCACACAGATATACATACATCATTACTGTTATACTCTTATATCCATATACTTGCCTATGTTAATATGAAAATACCGAATCCGAATCTTGAAACACCTGAAAAATCAGAAAAATTGGAACCGAACCCAAATGGCTAGCCCTAACTTACCATAGAAACATCAAAATTTGTTAATATATGTTTGCAGATAAGTGATATTTGACTACTTTAAACGTTTTTATCTAGTATCTACATAGAATATATTGTATTATTAATATATTTTATAAATAACCATAAGTCTTTAATCTTTATATAGAAGGTTGCGTCGGTAGAGCCAGTTCAAAAATATTTGCTTAGGACTTATTTTTACTTTTATAATTTTGAAAAAAATTTCTCGAAATTCTAACAATAACATTTAGAGGTCTTTTTAAAGTTATAAAATAAAAAAGTATTTAAAATGAAATATTAAATCTTAGAACATATTAGGATTAATGTTTTCTTAAAATTTTTTTGTTCTAAAGGTCTTTGCTTATAGATCTATCATCTTACTAATGAATCATTTTAGTTTGTGTTGGATGTCTAGTAATTTAATACGTTTCAAGTTACATATATGCATCTATGATTTATTTTATATTAGATTAGTGAAGATAATATGTAACACAAACTATTAAGTACAAATTATTTCCCATGAAATATTTTTATCTTGCTTCACCATCGACTCTCAAGTAAGTATCAATTCTTAATTTTTTGAGTCTTTGGTTATGCCTAAATACTCTACTAGACCAATACATCAAAATAAAAAAAAAATATGAGAAAGAGATAGAGAAACTGAAAACGATCCAAAAATAATTGCGACACTGAATATTCTGATTTTTTTTACCCACATTTTGCTTTCTTCGGTTGTGGCCTTAGGTTGGTAATCTTCTTACCTTCTGAGAAGCAACGGATCAAGTCGCTGATTCTATCATGGTTTGTTTACACTTGTTGTTCCTTCGCGGTTGTTTGGTCTGGATTGATAAACTTCTATTTGTGAAGTGGTAGGTACGCGAAGTTTTGCATTCCGAGGAGTGAAACTACGGGTTTTTTTACAAAGGAATGAGTATCACACCAAGTCGATTGTCAACACTATCTCTTTCTCGTCTACTCAAGTTGTGGAGGTTGTCATGTTGCCGAAATAACATAATAAGTAGCGCTTGCTCGTGATTCAATTTAACCGGAAAAATATAAAGAGCTTTTCTCTCCAACACAAATAGTTTCGACTATGTGCTCGTCAATTTCTTCTTTCTATCTGATTGCTTCGTCTTTTAGAGGTTTTATATATTTGATTTCCAAATTTGTTCGTCGAGTTGTCTTTTAATTTCTTTTTATGTAGATAAGTGTAGTTTTCAGTGCATGTCTACTGGCTCTTGGTTCCAGAGGTTTTCTGTAAATTTGTCGATTTATAGCTCCGAAAAAGTGGTTTTACCTTTTTCGAAAAAGTGTAATTCCCTTGTCTTAAGTTAATAAAAACCATCATATGAAAAATATTGTTTTCATTGACACATTCTACATTATTTAACACTATAAACGTATAAAGTATATCAAAGCAATACTAAGTCATACTTATATTCACTAATATCTTTATTATTAATTGAAAAAATAAAATTGAGTATAACTTTAGTTTTGTAAGAAATTACTTAATATGCTGCTGTAAATCAAATTTGATATAAACAAAAAGAGAAACTTCTATTAAAATACATCGACATAATTTTAACTACCATTTTAATACAAAAACTTTTTACATGGTTATAATAATACACCGACTATTTTCATTTTTTTATATAATAATACACCAACTATTTCATTATTTATTGTAAATCATAGACTTAGTCATCTACCAATTTAAAGTAAGCCCGCTAAAAATGCCGTTAAATCTATAATTTTTTAGAAATATAATATTTATAATTATAGTATAACAAATTATTTCAAAAATATATAAAATTCAAAATTTTTTAAATCGCCAAAAATCAAGAAGATATGATAAAATATTAAAGATAATTTTAACAGTTAATTTATAAAAATAGTCTAAATAAATCTACAAACTACCAAAAAAGAAATTTAAAATTTTTAAAATATCAAAAAAAGTTAGAAGGTTTGTAAAAATTATTGAACCTAAAATGATAACTAAAAAAAGTTGTTTATTTAATGGAATTTTCCCTTTACTAAACGTAATTGTAATAATAAATGTGAAAATGACATCAACTTTGGCTTTTGTTGACTTACAGCGCGATGATTATACTGAAAAAGATCAAAGTGATTCGTACATCGTCTCCAATGATTCTATAGCTCTGTACCATTATGGTAGAGGATTTGGGTACCCGAATATTCAGTTTGATAATCTGCTAAAATAAGAAATTGAAAGATTTCGTTGAAATAGCTCCTTTAGAAATTTCCTTTTTTCGGTAGAAATTTCTTTAAAAGCTAATCATAGCTTCTTCTCTCCATCGGAACAATAAGGTCGTTATGTATTTTACCAGAGGTTTAGTTTGTATGAATCTACCATTGTATTTTTTTCACGTTATCTTCTGTTTTTATGTATTAGAAGATGAACATCCACAACTCCAAAACTTTTTAAGCAGTAGTATGTTCCATTTAAATTCGATAAGTTTTAGAAGTGTTTTCTATTTTTAAAAAATTTTGCTTTATTATTTTTTTTTCTTCTTAATTTTTGATAAGTTTAAATTTTAAATTAGATATTAATATTTTATTTGAGTTTCAGGTTTTTTCGTACTTTTTTAAAAAGAATTTCAATTTTTTTATATTTCTGTAATAGATTAATATAATATAATTATAAGCATTTTTGCTATAAAAAATAGTTAAAATAATTTTTAATGGTGTTACTTTAAATGTGTAAATAATTAAAGATATGTGATTTAAAATGAATAAAGTTAATAGTTATGTATTATTCTCGAAAAAAATATAGTTAGTGTGGACATATGAAAAATTGATTAATTATATGATAGTAAAAAATTAAGTTTACGTTAATTGTCCCACTAGACGTTTAGAAATATTTTTAACATTTTGACTTAGTCTCATTTAAATATTAGAAATGAAAAATAATTTAAAGTATTTTCAAAAAAATATAAAAAACGAAAACATACGCGTAAGAGTGTTTTACAAGTTTAATTTTTCCTAAAATCAAAGTTAAGTTTTTTATTTGTTTTTATAAGTCAAGTAGAATTTATATTATGCACTTTGCGCTGAATAGAATATATATTCTAACTTGTTATCCATGTTTAGAATACATATTCTAAGTTTTCTTCTTTATTTTACGTAGGGTAAAATACATAGTCTTATTTTTTTCTATGATCTACCATTAGTGAAAATACCTCTATTTCTATCATAACTTTTATTCAATGTTTTACATAGATTATAATATGTATTAAAACTTATTCTTTATCATATATCTTGTTTAGAATACATAGAATACATATTCTACCGTTATTTAGTTGTTTTTATGTGTTTTACCTAGTTTATAATTGATAATCCACTCGTTTGTCTTTGTTCTATACATATTTTAGAATGTGTCTTCTACCTCTTTAGTTAATTGGTTAAGAAAATATGGAAATGTAGGATCTAAATATTGTAAATCAGAGAAAATATCCATAATAATATTCAGTTTCTTGAAAAAAACGAAAAAAAGAAAAAAGTTATTCAATTTCTTCTTCAGGTTCTTCTTCCTCTGAGTTTCTTCTCCTTCGTTTTTCTCTTCTTCTTCGTTTCTCTATCTTTTTCTTCTATCTCTTCTTTTTCTATGTTATATTGGTACATATTATGTAACATCTGGTGTTTCGAGGAACAACATGATTAATGAGTGGAGATTTATTATCGATGAAGAAAAACGAGGTAGATTACTCAATTTGGATTCAAGCACTATGTTGGAACATGTGAAGATGATGGTTTTGGAGGAATACAAAATGGATCAGAGTAATGTCAATGTCGAATTCAGTTATCAATCAAGTGATTTGATCAATAACTTAAGAGTTCCTCCCGTAATTGTCACTAATGATTGATAGTTGAGGAATTTTATCGGATATGCAAAGAAGAGATCATTCATGTGCTTGTGTGTAAAATGTACATCTACTGTTGACAGTCGAAACAACAAAGCCAATATTGATTTGAATAATAAAGAACCAAATAATTCAAGTAATGTCGAAGATGATGGTAATTTGAAGGAGAAAACTGAAAAATTTGCCAACTCAAGTAAGATCAATGATGATAACGTCCATGACATGAAAGGTTGATGGCGATTGTGATGATGTTTTGTCAATGCCTAAAGCTGAGGAAGAGATTGAACCAAATGGTCATTTTTGGCTGGTGGCCTCTGTAAAGAAAGATCAACATTTCAAAAGCAAAAGCATTTTGAAGGCAATTATGAATATTTCTACAATGAAACATAATTTCGACTACAATGTTGTAAAATCAGTACAATATGTACGATGCAAATATAACATATGCAATTGGAGAATTCATGCAGAATGTTTAGCTAGGTCTACATATATCATAATCAATAAGTGTGTGGCTCAATATACATGTGTTCCTTCAAAGAGAAGCAAATTCGGTAAAACAAACTTCTGTAGAAACAACCGGAAATATGATTATGCATAAATATGAGGGTGTCAAGGAAGGGCCAACACGGAATGAGACCTTCCAGTTTATGCGGACAAAGTATGCTTGCAAGCTCTCTTATTCCCAAGCTTGGGAATCTCGTGAGCATGCAATTTCAGTGGTTAAAGGTATTCCAGAGAAGAGCTTTGGTAAAATGCCAAAATACTTGCACATGCTAAAAAAAGCTAACCCGGATACGCATACTCATTACAAAATTGATTCTGATGGTAGATTCAAATATACATTTCTTTCTTTTGGTAAATCTGTGAGAGGGTTTTACAAGGCTATTCAGAGGGTGATTGTAATCGATGGATCATTTCTAAAAAATAAATACAAAGGAGTTCTACTTGCTGCTACAACTGTAGATGGTAATTTAAATTTGTATCTTGTTACATTTGGAGTTGTTGATTTAGAGAATGACAATTCATGGCAGTGGTTTTTAATGCAACTAAAGGTTATTATCGCTGATGAGAAAGATTAATCATTTGTCTCAGACAGAAATTCTTCAATTACTAAATCACTTGATAAAGTTTACCCGCATGCTAGAGATAGAATTTGCATCCACTATTTGTTGAATAATGTGATTACATTTTTCAAGGCAAAGGGTTTTAGTTGGCTTGGTTGAAAAGGCTTTAAAAGCATATAAGTTTGCTGATTTTAAGAGTAGATTCGATAAACTTTTCAGTATGAATTCGACCATTGGGGCATATCCACATGAACTGATGTGAGAAAATGAGCTCAATGTCACTATCTTGGATTGAGGCACGACATTAGGACCAATAACCTACATGAATCAATAAATTCAGCACTGAGATTGCCTAGAAAGTATCTTGTGGTTCTTTTGTTAGACAATATAAGAGAAATGTTAACCTGGTGGTTCTATGAGCATATACCATTGAACTCTAAACATAAGGATACTTTGACTATTTAAGTGATAAAATATTGATAGAAGGACAAAGAAGGTTGAATAGTTTATTATTTATCTGGTTAACAATTATTGCTCTCTTGTAAAAGGTGATAAATACGATTGCCTTGTTGATTTGAGAAGAAGAAGTTGTCCATATAAAAAGTGTGATTTAGGAAAAATTTCTTGCAGACACCCGTTCCAATTAATTTTCTAGAGGTATGGAAATACACCGCTTTACCGATGCAAAATATACCACTACTGTCTGAAGAAATGCATTAACCCCATTGTTGTTCCAAAGCATGAATGTCGTGTCCTTTTTAAGTGTGATCACATGAAACAATAAAGATAACATGAATCATGAAGAGGTGCTAATAGACTGAAAAAAAGATAACATGAAACAATAGAAGACAAGATACGATCAGCTGAAAGAATTCATTGTAAAAAATAGTTCCCATGCCCAATTTACTCTAATTTTTTTTTACAAAAAGATAAGAAATTTAGTTAATGATATTTCGGAAGAGTTTCAACTCATTATGATCAACGGTTCAAAATATAAAGTGATTTATTAAAGACGTATCAAAGCAGCACTTGCAAAATCAATACGAGAAATAATGCATCGTAAAAATAGTTTCCATGATCAGTTTCTTCTAATTTTTTTACAGAAGATAATAAATTGATCTAGCGTTATTGGGGAAGTAGTCTTAATTCATTCAGATTAACGGTTCAAAAGATAAAAATAATTTACTAAAAACATATCAAAGTAGCACTACCAAATCAATACGAGAAATAATGGATCATAAAAAATAGTTCACATTCCTAGTTTATTCTATATTTGTTTTATCAAAATATAATATATTGAGTTATTGTTCTTTTGGAAGTGTTTTTAGCTCATTCCGATTAACGGTTCAAAAGATAAAAAAAAATAATTTACTAAATACATATCAAATAATATCTCAGGGGAATCATTACGAAAAGCTGAAAGAAATCATTGTAAAAAATACTTTCCATGCTCAGCTTATTCTAGATCTTTAACACAAGAGAAATTGAGTTAATGTTCATTCAAAAGTGGTTTTAGCTCATTTCGATAATTAGTTCAAAAGATAAAAATGATTTATTGAATACATATCAAAGCAGTTAAATAAAAAGTTTATTGTGAACTAAAAATGACTTCTCAATCTATTTCTACAACTTTAGAAGACTCAAACTCTGAGGGCTCATATTTTTATATTCAGTCAATCAACTTAGGATCATTTGTAGCCTGCCATAGATCAAACACAATCTTATGTCGGCATCCTCTAATGTTCTCATCATCCACCAAAGATAAGTCTTGTCCAAACAAATGACACACCATGAATTTTAATGTATACACTCCACGGTCACAACAACTCTTTTTCAGTCTCATTTCATAGGTACATCGACAATGGAATATGCTGACAAAGTCATATGCTTCTTGTTGTCAGGTGTCTAAACTACCTTCACAATTCGAGGGATCAAGAATACAAACATACACACGTGTTGTTTGTTTTTCCTATCTGCACAATCAAAAACTTCAATTTTTCTTTCTGTGATGTTGACGCACATAGAGATAGTGATGATTATTGACATTGTACCGAACGTAAATATGGTCAACGTCCACTCCCTCAAACTTTTATTGGTCGTCCATGAGATGGAAGCTCACTGTTTTCATAAGTTAAGAGGTGTTCATCCACCACAAAAGTATTTTTTATCTTGTAAATACTTTCGGTATGCATTGTTGATTTGGATGCAAAATAAACACGACATGTGTTCTGGTTTATTTTGCCTGACAATACGAAGATGTGTTCTCTCGAAATAAGTATAAAAGTGCATCCATATCCTGAAAAGAATATATCGAGTGACTCTTTAGATGTGAACTCTTCTCCAATATAGCTAGTTTGTTTTCCATTTTCTTCTCTATCTCCTACTCGAAAGTAGTAAAAGACTCTTGAAACAATTACTGAACAAAAACTTTCACATATTCATCAAAAAGTCTCAGTTTTTTTTCGTTCATAAAGCATTTTACGCTTTCGTCTCTCAGCACCATGTTCAAGAAGCTTTGTCTTATGCTTCAAAGATCTAGAAAGTGAGCTACCAAAACCAATTGGTGCCCAAAAATCCTCCACATCATCTACATTATGATTCTCTACATCCGCCTCCTCTTGGTCATCAAGATCCGAAGATGTCTCAGGAAATTCTACAATCCCCCCACACATACATACGATCCACTCTCTCATTCCTCATTTCACCGCCTCTCATAAACTCAACAGCCTCAATGACATCATGACTCTCGGTCAAAGAGATGTATGGATCGATAACACCCAACGAAAAAGTAAAAAAAAGTTAGAAATACTTGAAAAAAAATGAAAACAAATGAAAACGTTGTACAAAAAATAAGACATTTTGTTAACAACTCATATTCACATCTCAACAAAATTATTCCTCTAAGTTAATGAGCTCATCATATGACACTCTCGCAGCTCTAGTCCAATTAGGACACCGTGGACCTTCTCTGAACTCAGCAACAATTTTTTTTCCAACAAAGTTTCAACGTCCGGTATAGCTTCCATGAGTCAAATTTGCAATGCGTATGAGACGCCGTCTAACACATAACTGTTCTTTTCTTCTTAAGTTTGTCTCAATTTTTGAAGTCATCTGGAGAAGAAGGTCATAAGCTTGAAAACCCCATGGATATACCCGAAGTTTAGAAATATCACTCATCACTTTGATGTATGTGTGCGGGATAATAGCTTTCTCATTCCTCGCCAAAATCACACCTGAAATTACACACAAATACGCCAGTCTAATTCTATCAACACGTGTCCACTTATTGGCATCTTTTATATGATCATCACATATTGTCTTTATGCTAATATTTCCTTTTCTCTTTAGCAACTTGCTCCAAAAGCCTCCATCATATTTCCATTTATCAAAATCACCTTCTGCATCATTTTTGTAATTGTGCCCAATGACTGCATATAACTCTTGTAAAGAGAATCGTAGTGGCCTCCCAGCAAACAAAAACCATAGTTCGTGTCTTTTGTCCGTAACCAACTGCCTATAAATCAAGTTGTATATCAATCTCACAAAATAATGTAAACAATCGTAATGGATCACAATAATATGAGAAAATATATCACCCTTAACATCCTCGTATTCATTTGGAAGGGCATTCTCCATTTTGTCCAGAATCGTGACTCTATAGTTGTTAATAATATGCGTAACTTGAGGCTCATCTCCTGGTAAAAAAAGATGATTTGGCATCGCTGAATTCAAACCTATAAATGGGAAAATAAATATAACTGAATACTAAAATTAGAAATCATATTGCTAACACAAAAAAGAGAAATCATATTCAAGCAAAGTTTGTAGATAAAACATATGATTGAAAATTTTTTATGAGATTTTAAAAAAATGATATAAGTAACTTTAAGGAGAAACTTATTGATGAAATGTATCATCTTCTTCCACTTTCAAAAATAAAAACTAGCACAAAAATTAGCTTAAAAGCTAAGAGTTAAAGTAGCAAACTGATGGAAAATTTTCAAAGTCAAAATCATACTTCCTGAATTTTCTGTTAGATCATTCTTACAATATGAAGTATTCAGTTACACAACGCAAATGTAATATGAACTCTTCGTTTAGTATTTTTATTAGTATAAGTTTCAATCACGCAAGTGGCAATGCAATTGTGGACTTATTTTTGTTTTGTTTCTTTTCTCTTTTCGTTTTCATATGCTTAGTAAAAAGAAATTTTTTTAAAAAAAAATCGGCTGATGTTCAATAACATTTGACCAAATTGAAACGATCAAATAAACAGACTGATTTGCACAATCTTAGAATTTTTCAGGTTTGATTTTTCCTTATTTATTACTTTATTTATTATGGTCCAAAATGTTTGAACAAAAGAATAAACAATGTAATAGTTTTGCAAAAAACAAAACTTACCAATGCTCGAAGAATTGAACATATCTGTTTCTAGACAAAAGTACTTAGGTTGTATTATCTTTCGGGCTCCTTCTCTATGGCAACTAATAAGAGTAGCATATTATTATTTCTCCTTTTGCACTTGAAAACATAGTTGAATTGAATAAAAATATAAAGTGAATTGTAAAATATCATATAATTCATGAAGATAATTAATAACAAAAGTTTCAACAACACTAAAGACAAATTACGAAAGAGAAAGAATGTATGATATATTTTGATATTACTTTTTCACCAATGTTCACAGGCTATACGACACTTAGAGCAAGTTACAAGTAGTCCTTTCTATTATTGGCTTCCACATGTTTCATAAATTGGTCTCTATAATAATTTCGGTAAAAAAAGAATCATCATCAAACAAAGATGTATAGTTCCTTCATTCATGTGATTTATAGTTACAATAAATATTGCAACACATCAAAGAGAAGCCATGATTACTTTAGAATGATTCAATTAAGTTAGAAACTCATGTCAAAAATGAAGCTTTTTTATTCATCTTAAAAATTGTGTTGAATGTACTTCTACAGTTTCATTCTTGTTTGCAAGCTAACAAACTTAAGACAGTCAACCAACATTAAAAATCACAGAGAAAATCAAGTTAATTCCACAGCAAATGTAAAGGTAAGTGTAGATCAATTTTTTTGTTTTATATTTCATTCCCCAACCTAGTCCCATGCGAAGAAAAATTCACCACACAAAAAAATAAAGAAAAATTCACATACAAAAATGATGTTAGGTATAAGGAAAAACTCTATCCCAATATTCTCAACAGCACAACCTCAACAACATTCCTAACTATCGACAGACCAACCACAGAAAAAAATGAAAAAAATCATAAACAAAGAAGAATCAATAAAAGTAGAGCTTGACACTAAATACAAACTGCAAAGTCTTTAATCAATTTCAGGTCTCAAAAATTCAAAATCAAAAGAATACAGAAAAACTCATAAACTAGCATTTGTTGAAAAGATTAACACAACTTAATAAAAAAACGAGTTCACTCTCGGGTTTCTTCCCTTCTCCTTATCTCTACAAACTCGTCGGGCATGCAAGATAGTAAGAAAGAGACAGAGATAGAGCGATATACAAAGATATAGAGCGAGAGACAGAGAGAGAGAGAGAGAGAGAGAGACCTTATAGAGTGAGGAAGATGATTACATAACTCGCCGGAGATGGTTGCCAAATTCGTCGGAGAACAAGAGCTTTGTCGTTGAAGAAGGAGTTAGAAATTTAGCAACTAGGGTTTTTTTTAAAATATTTTTTAAACCAAAATGTTTTTCTCAAATTTTTAAACAAATACTTTAAAAGGAATTTTTAGACAGTAAATTAATTTATTAAAAAAACAAACATAAGGGATATTATGGCGACAATGTTTCTCACTGGGGTTACAAGATGAGTTGAATCTAGTTTCGTTGGGATCAAGGTTTTTGGTGGAAAGGTTGGGTGTAACTCTTACTGTTTTCATTGGGAGTTTTGGATTTTTGCTTGGCGTAGTTTGAGGAATGAAAGCACACATAGATTTAGGCAGGAGAATCTAGGGAATGGATTCCATTATGGCAAGAGATTTGGTGTATTCAAATGGGTCTTTATTCATGGGATTCGAAGCGATTCCAATGGTGTTTCTGATGCGAATTAGTGGGAGATCCGTGAGATGTGGACATGATTTTTGAAGGTTTAGCGTGAGGGTTATTAAGATTTAATTCTATTTGTGTGACTAATTAATCATACAAGGAAAGGATTAGTCTTAATCTTACTTGTTGGAATAAATAAAACAACAAGAACTAAAAGAAAAAAGAGCTTGTGGTCGTTGGGAATAAAGGACATATACACTTTGGGAAACATCACATGTCTTGGATAAGAATTGGCAATATTGAGTTGTCCCTTTCACTTCCCTAGCCGTTGGAAGCAAGAAGACAAAGCACAAGTATTTGTGCTAATTAATACTTGTACTAGATAGTGAATTTCCTTATTTGTTTATTCCTTGTGTTCTATCTATTTAAACACCATCATATTGTAATAAACCTTGTCATGGACTAATACAATAAGATTGTTCCAAGTCTCTTTCTTCTCTCAAACATGTCAACACTTCTCTTCTCCATTCTTATCTCATACTCTTGATTCTTATGCTAAATTTATTCTAATTCTTTCTTAATTTTTATATGGTATCAGAGCCTTGTGCTCAATTCTCTTTAATTCTTCTCATAATACTCTCAAATTCTTCTATAAATTCCGCAAAAAAACTTCCTCTAATTTTCTGTTTTTAGTCGAACCTTTATCTCTTCAAAATTTTCATTTTAAACACTCTAGTTCAAGAAGCTATGGAAAATTTCAAGCAAGTGATGATTTCGGTGACCCTTAAGGGCCCTAACTACCTCCTTTGGTCAAGGTTAATTTAAAGAAAACTTAAGTGGAAAAGGGCTTTGGAAGTATGTTAAAGAAGGAGCAACTCCAAAGACTACCATTGAAGAAGAAGAAATGGCCCTTGTGGAAATGGAAAAATGGGCTCAAGAAGATCAATGAGTGCTTTCCATTCTCCGAAATTCACTAGAAGCATCCATACTTAAAGCATACACCTAATGTAAAAGTGCAAAGGAGTTATAGGATACTCTCAAAAAGGTGTATGGTAATACATCTAATCTTAGCCGAGTTTTTGAAGTAAAAAGAGACATCAACAACCTTAGCCAAGAAGGTATGGAATTTACTCAACACTTTGGCAAATTTAGATCTTTTTGGGCCGAATTAGAGATGCTTAGACCAAGCACCATGGATCCCACTATCCTTAATGAAAGGCGTGACCAAGACAAAGTCTTTGGTCTCCTCTTGACTTTGAGTTCATCTTACAATGGTCTAATCAAGCACATCTTGAGAGCGGAAAAACTCCCAACTCTTGATGATGTTTGTGCTCAAATTCAGAAAGAGGAATGGTCTCTTGGTCAATTTGGAGGCAAAGGAGAAATGGTGATGACTAACAAAGCACAAGGGAGCTATGACCAAGGTCATAAACCATGGGAGAACCACGACAAAGGCTACAAAAAATGAGCTACTCACGGCCAAGGATCTTACAAAAAGTGTAAGCATTGCAAGAGGATGGGTCATAGCAAGGAAGGATGTTGGATTCTCTACCTACACCTAAAGCCTAAAGGAAATGGCTACAAGCCTCAAAGGGCACACTACTCAACTCAAGCCAATGAGGACCCGACGGCTAGTTCATCCACTCACGGCAATGAGGGGGAACTCAAAGCATTGACGGCTTCAATGATGAATGCTCAAGCCGAAAAGGTAAAAAAAAATCAGACTTGGATGCCTTAATCAAAGCACTCAAAGAAACCTGTAATGTGTATGGTAAAACATTTCTTGCATCTAATATCACTAAACCTTTGATAGTAGATTTCGGTGCATCTCATCATATGATTAGTGATAAGAGCTTGATTAAGGATCTAAAACCAGGATTAGGAAGTGTTATAGTGGCTAATGGTCATGGGGTTCCAATTAAAGGCGAAGGAATGCTTAGGTCATTTGATAAAGAATTTAAAGCATTATATTTTCCTAGTTTTACATCTAACTTACTATCGGTCAAGAAGGTCACAAATGACCTCAATTGCAATGTTATATTTGGTCCTAATGATGTTCATTTTCAGGATATTAAATCAAGTAATGTATTTGGCGAAGGAATAACCAAGGATGGCTTGTACATGCTTGAAGATACCAAGCCATTGTCCGATGTTTCTTATGCTTTCAAATATGTTTCTAGTTTAAGTAATGATGCGTTATGACATGCTAGAATAGGACATCCTCATTCTCGTGCCTTAGAGTTATTGTTAGCTAGTGTTTCTTTTAAAAATCATGAATGTGAAGCTTGTCTTCTTGGTAAACATTGCAAGTCCGTATTTCCTAAATCGATAACTATTTATGAAAATTGTTTTGATCTAATTCATTCGGTTGTACGGACAACACCATGTTTATATAGAGAAAATCATAAGTATTTTATCGTATTCATAGATGAAAAATCAAATTACACTTGGATAACATTAATGCAATCTAAGGATAGAGTTTTAGAGGTATTTAAAAATTTTCAAAATTATGTGACTAACCATTTTAATGCCAAGATTAAGATTCTTAGATCGGATAATGGCGGAGAATACATTAGCAACTCATTCAAAATGCATCTCAACAAGCATGGAATTCTTCACCAAAAAAGTTGTCCTTATACTCCACAACAAAATGGAGTGGCCGGGAGAAAGAATAGGCATTTGATGGGAGTGGTGAGATCTATGATGTTCCATACAAATGTGCCAAAAAGATTTTGGGGAGATGTCGTTTTATCCGCATGTTATCTCATCAATCGACTTCCTACCAAAATCCTCCAAGACATCTCACCATTTGAGGTATTGAATAAGGCTAAACCATCAATTCATCACTTATGTATGTTTGGTTGTGTATGCTTTGTTTTAGTTCCCAGAGAATTAAGAAACAAGCTTGAACCCAAGAGTACAAAGGCTATGTTTATTGGGTATTCTACGACGCAAAAAGGCTACAAATGCTATGATCTAGAAACAAAGAGAGTACTAGTCTCAAGGGATGTTCATTTCAAGGAAGCTAAAGGATACTACGATGAAAAGAATTGGGGGAATTTGAAAGATTTATCAAGCAAATCCTCGAATAGGGCTAACAACCTAAAGACTATCTTAAAAAATCTTGGAATAAGTGACTTTGAGTTTAAAAGAAGGACCGAAACTCATAAGGAACAACCAAAAGGAGACCTTTCCGTTGATCAAGAAAGGGGAAATCAAGAAGCATCTCATGATACTTCATCTTTGGATCATGATCAAAGGGAAGGTCAAGAAGAAACCAAAGGTCATAGCCAAGAAGAAGAGCAATCCGAGAGTGTACCTCAAGATCAAGAGGAAGAAAATAAGAAGGACCCGGGGATGGTAATGGTACTCAAGGAGTTGAGGAAATAAAACCTCTAAGAAGAAGCACAAGAATAAGGAGAGATCTCTCAAATTGGAAAACTACAAGGGTGTACTACAACAATGAAGTCGTAGCTCATCCTATTCAAGCTACTTGTTCTCTAGCCGTTTATCCTCAAGAGCATCAAGTATTCATGGCTAATTTGGATGAACAATACATACCAAGGACATATGAAGAAGCTAAGGAACACAAGGTTCGGAGAGATGCAGTTGAAGATGAACATAAAGCTATGGATGCAAATGAGACATGGTTTGAATCCGAACTACCAAAAGGGAAGAAAGTCGTGTCAATTAAGTGGGTCTTCACCATCAAATACAAAAGTGATGGAACAATTGAGAGGCACAAAGCGAGGCTAGTTGCAAGGGGATTCACAAAAGTTTATAAAGAAGATTACATAGATACGTTTGCATCCGTGGCAAAGCTTCATACAATTTGGATTATACTATCTCTTGTCGTCAATCTAGAATGGGATATTTGAAAATGGACGTCAAGAATGCATTTCTACAAATTGAGCTAGAAGATGAAGTATATATGCATCCTCCTCCGGGTTTAGAGCACATTGTCAAATCCAGAAATGTACTAAGGCTAAGGAAAGCTATTTATGGACTTAAGAAATATCCAAGGGCAAGTTACCACAAGTTGAGTACAACGCTTAATGGAAAAGGCTTTAGAAGATCGGAGGTGGACCACACTCTATTTACACTCCCTAGTCCGAATGGGATAGTGGTAGTTCCTGTCCATGTGGACGATATTATCATCACGGGAAGTGACAAAGAAGGTGTACAATCCACAAAGGTATATCTTAAATTCGTCTTTGATATTAAAGATTTGGGTGAACTAAAGTACTTCCTAGGAATATAAATATACCGATCAAAAGATGGGCTATTTCTATCTCAAAGGAAGTACACACTTGATATGTTGAACGAGATAGGTAAGCTTGAAGGAAGGATAGCTAAGACTCCTCTTGAAGATGGATACAAGATACTACGTGAGGGGGAGTTTGAGGATGAGTCATTTGAGGATGCAAAACTCTATAGAAGAATGGTTGGAAAGCTTATCTACCTCACCATTACAAGACCGTATATATGCTTTGTCGTGAACCAAGTGAGTCAACACATGCAAAATCTGAAGATATATCATTGGATGATGAGGAAAGAATTCTTAGCTATTTGAGTGGGTCTTCGAAACAAGGAGTTTGGATGGGTTGCAACAAGAACACCGAGATAGTTGGATATTGTGATGCGGATTGGTCCGGAGATAGGAATGATAGAAAATCTACCACCGGAGATAGTTGGATATTGCACATTCATTGGAGGAAATTTGGTCACTTGGAAGAGCAAGAAGCAAAAGATGGTGTCTTGTTCAAGTGTCGAGGCCGAATATAGAGCTATGAGGAAGCTTACAAATGAGTTGGTTTGGATCAAGAATTTAATCAAGGATTTGGATATAGAATCATCAAGAGCGATCACAATGCATTGTGATAACCAAGTCGTCATGTATATAGCATCTAATTTAGTGTTCCACGAAAGAATGAAACACATAAAGGTGGATTGCCAAAAGGTTAGGAAAATGGTTGAGCAAGGAGTCATATTGACGTGTTATACAAGAAGTGAAGACCAATTGGCGGATATCTTCACGAAGGCTACAAGCAAGAGGGTTTGTGAGTGCATATATCCAAGGCTCGGACTCACCAACATTAGGAAATGAGATCCTCTTAGCCATGGAAACTTGTACTCTTTTTCCTAAGTGCAGTTTTGTCCCAAAGGGCTTTTCCGCTTAGGTTTCAACGAGGCAAGAATCCATGGTTCCAAGCTTAGTTATAGTAAGGAACTTTAGTTAAACTTGAGGGGGAGTATTAAGATTTAATTTTACTTTTGTGACTAATTAATCATACCAGGAAAGGATTAGTCTTAATCTTACTTGTTGTAATAAATAAAACAACAAGAACTAAAAGGAGAAAGAGCTTATGGTCGTTGGGAATAAAGGACATATACACTTTGTGAAACATCACATGTCTCGGATAAGAATTGGCAACACTAAGCTGTCCCTTTCACTTCCCAAGCGGTTGGAAACAAGAAGACAAAGCACAAGTACTTGTGCTAATTAATACTTGTACTAGATAATGAATTTCCTTAGTTGTTTATTCCTTGTGTTCTATCTATTTAAACACCATCATTTTGTAACAAACATTATCATCGAATAATACAATAAGATTGTTCCAAGTCTCTTTCTTCTCTCAAACATGTCGACACTTCTCTTCTCCATTCTTATCTCATACTCTTAATTCTTATGCTAAATTCATTTTAATTCTTTCTTAATTCTTACAGTGGTTAGGTAGAGAGTCTTAACACAGGAACCAAAACATTTGTGGGGCGTATTAAAAGGGCTTATTAAACATGTAGGGGTGTATACGTCTATAGCTGTGTGAAGGGATTATTGGATTCCAGATGTGTGGCCAAGACCAGCGTGGCTAAAAGGTCCAAATTACCCTCCTAATATTTTAAGAAGCCTCTGATTAATCCAAGTACTTTGGAGAGGCGCCAGGATATGTTGGAGGAATTTTTTGATCTGGTGGATATTCCGTTAATCAGTAGCGTACCCTTTAGTAGGATTGCTACATCTGATAGAATTGTATGGGCCTTCACAAGGAATGAGATCTACACGATTAAATCAGGTTATTATGTGGCCCAAAGTTACGGGGAGAGCGTATTAGTACTACCTGTGTACGGTCCGGATTTTAAACCTCTTTTAGCTCAAGCATGGAAGGTGAAAGCACCAACAAAGCTGAAATATTTTATGTGGACAACATCAGGTAGTTTGGCGGTGAATTCAAGGTTATGGTCAAGGGGTATTAGATGTGAGATAAGTTGTCCATGATGTGGATATGCAACTAAAATAATCAACCATGCACTGTTTGAATGTCCTCCTGCGATGTAGACTTGGGCTCTCTCCGACATCATGTCGGTTCTTGGGATTTTCTCTGGACCTTTGATTTGGTTAAATATGGATTTACCCAACTGGAGGATTCCATATATAGAGGCCGAGGATTTAAAAGAGAAGGTTTTTCCGTGGATTTTGCGGTTTATTAGGAAAGGAAGAAACGATAAGTTTTATAATGGAAAAGTTAGGCAGACTCCACTTATACTACAAAAGGTTGGAAGTGAGACGCAAGCTTGGAGAGAGGCTAATGTGGTGGATATCGTTCCTCATACGCCATTAGTATCCTCCACTCCAACAGTCGAAGGTCTTCTGTCTCAGATTGACGGATCGTGGAAGTGTGATGTCCCATTCTCGGGTCTTGGGTGATTCTCTTGTAATTCCATGATAGAATTTATGATGATGGGAGCAAAGAGGCAACGTCAAAGCCAGTCTCCTTTACATACGGAGCTAGAAGCACTCATGTGAGTAATGGAGCGGTTGTATATGTTGCAGGAAAGATATTTACGTTCCAAACAGATTCTACGAAGCTTCTGATGATGGTGGCGAACCCAGAGAATTGGGCAGCTTTTTTAACACAACTAGCAGAAATCCAGAAACTAACATCTCTTTTCACCTCTGTGAATTTTAAGTATTTACATCGATTACTAAATGAGAAGGTCGATGAGCTAGCATGTGGTGCAAAGTATGGGTTATCTATTTTCAACTATTTAACTCTATACCCCTAATTTAAATTACCAAACATTTTTAATTGTTTACTACTTTTGTTGACAAAAAAAATAAAAATTTAAGATTAATAATACTATAAATCTTAGCTCACCAATTAACATTATAAAAAATATCAAGACAAATTGATTCTTAATGGCTCTTTTAGCCAAATTTTCCTAAATAAAAAGCACTAATTTCTTTTTCTAATTTAATCAATAACGAGTGGTTTTGAACATAAATTGAAAATAGACATTTTAAAAAATCAGCTAATCTAAAACTTTTTTTTAACATCAAACATTTTTATTGCCAACAGGTTTCAATATCTTTGTTTACAGAATCATATAAGAACAAAGAGCAAGTATAGTAAATAGTTCATGGATTAATAGCTTGAACTGTTTTTCGAGCCAGGGTATCAGCACAAATGTTTACATTTTGGCTCGTATAACTGAACTTGATCCGCTCATAATAATTCTTCCATCCATTAATTGTTGACAAATAATGTTGGAGCTTCAAATTTTTGAGGTCACCACTGATGATCTTATTGAGGATCATATTATCCCCAGTGAATTCCACACATCAGTATCCAAGTCCCCAAGACACTTGAAGTTCCCATAGCAATGTTGTAGCTTCCGCCTCTTTTACAGAATGTCTTCCTTGAAATTTGCCCATGCCACCGTGAATGACAATACCCTTCGCGTCCCATATCACCCATCCGAGCCCGAAACATGTATCTCCATTATGATGAGAGACGTCGTAATTACATTTAATCCATCCTTTTGGTGGTCTCTTCCAATGTGATCGAGTCATTGAAATTGTATTTATTCGTTCGACATGTACACAATTCACTTCCCTTTGTATTAAAGTAGACCATTCTTGGATATCCGCTAAGCTTTGGCTAGCCGTTTCCACTTTGTCAACCAGTTTCTTATTAAACATAAGTGTATTCCAAGCCTTCCATAGATGTCACATGACACCGAAAAGCGTGATTCGTGTAGAAAAATCCAGTGTCTTCTGCCCATGTTATGCGATAAGGTTACGGAGCTTAGTTAGTAAGATAGTATTCAGATCCAGTAGTAATGGCATTATGAGTCCAATATGTCGCCACACATAGACTGTGTATGGAGAAGAAAACAGCACGTGGTCGGTTGTTTCTTCCACTTGACAACCACGAACACAGTAGGGGTCTACTGGTATGTGTCGCCGGTGAACATTATCCGACGTCGGAATTTTGCGTGAACTAATCTTCCAAAGAAAGTGGTGTAGCTTTGGCGGCAAGGAAAGGTGCCATATAGCTTTGGCTATGTCAGGATCGTGCACAAACGGGCTTATGGTGGTTCGATCGTTGGATGGCGCGACACGGACCAGAAACCTGACTTAACGGTATACACTCCATCCTTCGTATGTAGCCAAACATAAGAATCCAGAGCATTAGTAGTGGGTAAATACAGCTTGTGAATAAGATGATGATCCATAGAGTGAACATAAGTTGCTAAAGCTTCTTCATCCCACTGATGTGTGTGACTGTTGATGAGAATCTTAACTGGAAGTCGCGGATCAGTAGATGGATAGAGCACTGGTCAACTAGTCTAAAACTTTATACAGATATGAATCCAATAAATATGCAAATATCCCAATATGATTTAGTTTTTAAAAAAAATAGAAATAATTGTATAAAATATAAAATGAAAGAAATATAAAAAATTAGACAAAAGTTTTAAATTTAGTGTCATAATACTTTGATCATATTAGAGTTCGTCTAAAAATATTTTTTTTAAACATCATCTTAACATATTTTTTATTTTTAATAAAGTGTATTTTGATTAAATTTTGTGGTATATTAAATTTTAATGGATCCGAACAGTATTAAATTTCTAATCAAAGTATTTGTATATGGCCCGGGAATTTTGGATACTCCAAATTCTAGACAAAAAAATCGATGGAATCTCGGATTCTGGATGTATTTTGTTCTGTATTAGTACATATGGCTAGATGTGTAAATAAAAGTTGTACACGAGGCATTCAACAATATGTATGAAATGCGAGGACGCATCTACTAAATTAAGTTTTGTCCGCTATATAAACATCGCTCAGCAGACCAAACAAAATGGACTTGTCATGTCTTGGTTCCGAAACTAAGGAAAAAAACACCTTTTAGGAAAAAAGAGTGTCCAAATTTACATTAAGAAAAAAAGAAAATTCTTGTTTTGGTAAAAAAGATTTTTCTTGTTGCCATTTTTGGATTCTGGTGATTTTCTAAAGGAAAAAAAAAACACAAAGATCACGAGTGTCACTTGTGTTCTCTGTAACCGTTTCATTTGGTCAATTCAATTGCAGAGACAAACAAAAGAAAAAAAAAAAGAAGACAGAACATAACACAAAAGATTCAATTGTTTTGCGCTGTTTTGTTTTCAACTTCTTCTTCATTGAGAATTTAGAGCTTGTGTTAATAATGGATTCTGATCTTTACATCTTCGACGGGTCTTCATCTTCTTCCTCAATTTGCCACAGTACAGATCCAGATATGTTTTCTTCGGACACAACAACAACGACAGATCTCTTCTCCAACAATCCTTTTCTCAATCCATTAATGGATGATCATTCTCTTAACTTCTTTGAAAATTTTACACCCGCGAGTCATCATCTCCTATCTTCTTCGCCTCCAATCTCTCAGCTTCAAACCCTAAATCTCACTCACACAAACAGTTTCCCAAATTTCTCTGGCTTTGACACCGTCAAAACAGAGCAGCTCGTGTTTAATACTCCGTTTGATGCTCCAATCATGGAAGATTCCTCGAATTTCCAGAATCAGAATTTATTAAACTCGCCGGAAAATTCTTTCCTCTCCGGTCACATGCGCCGAGTCTACAGCACTGGAGATTTACAGGTATGGATTTTACAAAATTTCATCCTCTGTTTCATCCTAAGAAAAAAGGAGTAAACTTTTTTCTTTCTTTTTAAGATTCCGGGAAGGGAGTTTATGGGACAAAGATCATACTCGAGTCCTTTAATGGTGGAGAGCTCATCGACGACGATGCCATTTTCCGGCGAAGAACAGAATCTGAAGGTGGGGCGTTACAGTGCCGAGGAACGTAAAGAGAAGATTTCAAAGTATAGAGCTAAACGAACACAGAGGAACTTCACCAAAACCATTAAGGTACTAATGTTACTAATTCAGCTTCAATGAAGTAGTTGTTATCGTTTGATATTTTTCATGCAGTTTAAATAAATAAATTAACAGAATTTCTTGGTCAACGAATTTTCATTGATTTCATTTATTTATAATTTGGAAACACTCATTTATTTTGAGAATATAACATGTGAACTTAAAAATCAAACAAATGGAATTCAGAGTAACAAAGTTCACCATAATATTTATTATTTAGACATTAGTATTTCTAAATTAATTTTAACAAAGATTTACAAACCACTAGACAACTAACAGAAAGTTTTAATAGTTATCAAGTACATCAGTATGATTTTGCTTATATTTCTAAATACTAGATACCTAGCTTTAGCCTCAAACTAAACGCATTCTGTACATTAAATAATTTAGATATTTTTCAAAATTATGGGGTTTCTTTGCACTAATGTAACTAATTTACATTAAAATGAAAATTTTGAAGTATGCATGTCGGAAAACGTTGGCGGACAACAGACCACGAGTACGTGGCAGATTTGCGAGAAACGACGAGGTTTTTGAGAACCCCAACATTGCTTCTTCCTTCACCAGACAAGAAGACGACGACCTATGGGTAACAACTAACTAACTTATTTACCATATTAGTGCTACAAAACTTACTCTTAAGTTTTTTAATGTGCCCATTAAAAATTACTATTTTTCTATCTAAATTCTAATGAATTAGGTTGTAATTGAATTGACTTGGTTAATAGTGCAACTAACTATTTTTTTCATAAAACTAATTGTGCCAGAATTTGGATGGGCTGCATGAGCAAGAAGAAGCTTTTGTGAGCAGCTTTGTAGAATGTCAGTCTCAGCCTCAACAGCAAATGCAATACACAACAACTTCATTCTGGTGAAAAGCATCTGCCTGAGAAAGACGAGCTGAATATTATATTTTTCGATTTAATTTAGTATGCAAAAATTGGAGAAGAATCGAATCAAGTCATATTTTGGATATATTTATTTTGATTCGCGCTAACATCATCATGAACAAAAGTAAACGAATACGATATATGAATCGATTATATAGTACTGCACCAGAATAATAAACAATGTAGCTAGGTGAAATAATTATGGGTTTTTAATTTTGGGAGAATAAGGTAGTGATTTAATAAGTCACTTAGTGATAGTGTCATTCATAGTGTTATTATAGCTTTTTCAGTTGGCTTTTATATGCGATTAAAAAGAAATCGGGCGATAAATCATTATCACCGTCGGAAAATCTTTGACCCTTAAACTTAAAGGAAGATTCTTCGGTCTTGATAATGTCAAATTGTTAGGAGTCTTGTGATAACCGCACTGGTTTTGTGCATTTGGTCTGGTTCAGGATTAAATGCTTGGTACAGGAGGTAAGTGGTGATAGCCGGCTGGTTATTGATACTGATTATTTCAGGGTGTACCGGTCTTGGTCAATATAAGTGATTGAGAAAGAGAGTATGTTACTTTTTGAAGATAAGAGAGAAAAGAGTGTTAAAGTTTAGAAAGAGAAAGAGAGAGAGTGAATCATCTTGTTTCTTCTTCTATGGATTTTCCGGTGAATCAGAGGTTGTAAACATTGTTCTTTCTAGTGGAATCTCTTGCTTGTGCCGTCAAGCCCCAGTGAGTAGGTACTCTCATCGAGGTCGAACACTGGGTAAACAAATCTCTTGATTTTTTTTTCTTGTTAGCTTGATCTTTCTTGCAATCTTTCTGCGTTGATGTGAGAGAGTGATTCTTTGAATATCATCGTTAGCAATAAGAAGCTCAAATAGATCTAGGTTATTAGCATCACAAGTGGTATCAAAGCTAAAGGTTCTTGAGAGTAGATCTATGGCGAATGCTAGAATCGAAGTAGAGCGATTCGAAGGCGAAGGAGATTTCTCGATGTAGAAGAAGCGCATGTATGCGCATCTATCTGTGCTTGGGCTTAAAGATGTGCTAATCGAGAGACCTGAGTCATCCACTCCTAAATCTGAAAAGCGAAAGGATGAAGATCCATCTGTGTACAGGGAAAGATTGGAGAAGGAAGAGTTCAATAGGCAAGAACGTTGTGAGAAGGCGATGAACTTAATCATTCTCAACGTCGGCAATAAAGTTCTTAGGAAGATCGAAGGCTGTAATACAACTGCTTTGGTTGTGGTATTGCTTCATCTCCATTGTAATTCTCTCTTGATCTCAATTCTGTTTCTTGCTTGATAAACCTGTAACAAGCAAAGAAACCAGTTAGTCTTTGTCGATTCAAAAGCTGAGGAAGATAGTAGAAGCATGAAGGTTTAGTTCCTTCCCCAGAGAGTAGAGTAATCGAACTCTGGGTCAACAAAACTTGTGTCTCATACTTTAGTATTGCGTAAACTCAATCAAGTTCAAAGATCAAACTCAACAAGTGGTATCAGAGCATCTTCCAGGGGGGGGGGATTGAGAAACGCAAGAGGTAATAGGAACTTATCTGATATCTCTGTG
>OVAN01001219.1:0-43369 GCA_900406275.1 Anastatica hierochuntica | reverse complement strand
GAGCATTTACCAAAAAACTCTATATTTTCGTAGGTGTTACTCACTGATTTTGAGTAAAATTCAAAAAAAATGAAAATTTTGTTTTAATGCATATTTGCATCGTTCACTTACATAGGATGATGGTCGAAGAGGTTTGGAACTTTTGTTGTCTCCAATTCTCTAGATAATAGAAATTTTATATCGGTTACTCCACTTATTTAGGCTGTATATGAAGTTTTAGGAAATTAATTGATACAAAATAGAAACGATTATCATAGACCATGAAACAAAGTTTAGAATACATTAATATATATGTTAAATGTGGTTAGAAAATTTTAAAAATCATTCAAGAGTATAAACTTAAGTTTATTGAGCATTTACCAAAAAACTCTATATTTTCGTAGGTGTTAACTCACTGATTTTGAGAAAAATTCAAAAAAGTGAAAATATTGTTATTATGCATATTTTCATTGTTCACTTACATAGGATGATGGTCAAAGAGGTTTGGAACCTTTGTTGTCTCCGTTTCTCTAGATAATAGAGATTTTATATGTAGAATGTGGTTAGAAATTTTTAAAAAACACTAAAGAGTATAAACTTCAGTTTATAGAGCATTTACCAAAAAACTCTATATTTTTGTAGGGGTTAACCCGCTGATTTTGAGAAAAGTTCAAAAAATATTACGATGCCCATATACTATGAAAATAAGTTTAGCTTACCTTAAAAGAAATTTAGAATGTGTGTAGGTATTTTTTTACACAACATTAAAGAGGTTAAACTTAGTGATGCAACATATATATCTCATTTTTTGGATAAATGAATTTTTTCGTAGGGGTTAACCCACATATTTTAAGATAAATTAGAAAATTTTGATATTTTTATTTTAATGCATAGATGCATCTAATATTGACACAGGTTGAAGATTAAAGAGGTTTGGGACCTTAGTTGTTCCTGTTTTTACATAAAGTATAAATTTTATAGAGGTTAGTCTATTGATTTAGGTGAAATATATAGTTTTATTAAATCACTCATTAATTCGATGCCCATATACCATGAAAATAAGTTTATCATACATTAAAAGAAATTTAGAATGTGGTTAGATTTTTTTTTTACACTACATTTAAGAGGCTAAACTTAGTGATGCAATATATATATCTAATTTTTGAGAAAAAATGGATCTTTTCGTAAGGTTAATCTACATATTTTAAGATAATTTAAAAAAATATGATATTTTTTTAATGCATAGATGCATCTAATACTGACATAGGTTGAAGATTAAAGAGGTTTGGGACCTTAGTTGTTCCCGTTTCTACTTAAAATATAAATTTTATAGAGGTTAGTCCATTGATTTAGGTGAAATATAAAGTTTTATTAAATCACTCGTTAATATAATGCCCATATATTATGAAAATAAGTTTAGCATACATTAAAAGAAATTTAGAATGTGGTTAGGTATTTTTTACACAACATAAAGAGGGTAAACTTAGTGATGCAACATAAATATCTCTTTTTGGAAAAAATTCGATCTTTTTTTAGGGGTTTAGCCCACATATTTACATGTTTGATAAAAGTGAACATTAATACCGATTTTTCAAATATATTCTTAACATCATCTAAGTAAAATATGACCCACGGAAAAAAATATGATTCTTGTTATGTTGATACAGCTTGGGACCCTTCCTCTAAGGTTTGCGGAGCAGGCTGGATCTTTTGCTCACCCACAGATAGGTCTTTTTGAGAGTTCTCTGCTTCTTGTCGCCATATCAGCTAAGCTCTTATGGCCGAAGATTGGGCTGTGCTTCAAGCCTTGTTAAGAGCTTCTTCTCAACACCTTACTGACATTCGACTTCTCTCGGATGCTCAATCCTTGGTCACTTTGCTTACTCAAGGCACTTTGCACAATGAGATTCATTCACTTCTAGATGATACTCGGACTTATCTATGTCTTTCTTTTAATTTCTTTTGAGTATGTTCCACGTGTTAGGAACACTATCCATGATTCTTTAGTTAAGGCAGTTCTTTGTTCTTTGCTTATTTCGCCTACTGAGGTTTAATAATGAATTTTTTTCTCTCCAACCAAAACAAAATTCTTAACATCATCTAATGTGTATTATTGGTCTTGTTGAATTATATTAAAAATTTAGGTACAAAGAGATGGTTTCTTTTTTCCTTTTTTTTCTTGTTTATTAAGATGATATGCTAGCTAGGGAGAAACAATTCATCATCTAACATAAATGTGCTTCTCTATAGTTAAACACAAAGTCATTATTAATATTTGATAAATAAGAGAAAGATAGACAAATGATATACAATATCTAAAATTGAACTTTGTTTTGATCTCTTTTTTCTTTTTCATCCTTAATTTTCTCTTTAAGCTCATGGAGGTAAGCTTCATGTGATTGAATCTCCCACATGAGTTTTCGCAACATTCCGAATCCACCTCTTACAGGATCATATGTCCATGCATCACCTTCTTTGAGTATGGAGTATGCTAACATATGTCTTTGGTCTTTAGGAGCAAGTTTCATCATTCTTATGATTCTTGATGTACCAAATAGTTGATCAGCACTTTCATATGGTCCTGACCTATAAAAAAAATGTATAATATAAAGTTAGTATCTTATCATAATCATGGTTATAACAATTTGATATAAGAAACTAAAGTACACTTCAAATGGAAAATATGCAGCAAATTGACAATTTCTTTTGCATATTTTGTTATTCGTGAAGCAAACTGCACAAGGACCACGTTTTGGCATAGCTCCTCCTCTTGTCTCCATCACAATTTTTTTTGTTTATTTGGAAATGGTAATATGTAAGTAATTGAAAATATGAATGGAAAAACATTATCAACAAAGTATTTATAGAAAAGATTTTGCAAAATACATTCAAAAGAAATTTATTAGATATGACCAAAAATAAGGAAATTTACACACAAAAAATTGGGTAATTAATAATTATTTAAATTTCATTTGATTTCAAAGTTTGAAGATAATTCAATATAGCCATATTTTTTGCCATATTAAGCAAAATAAAGATGAATAAAATATGGCCAAAAGCCAAACTATATTTAGTCATATGTGTAAATAACAAATCTACCAAATACTTATTGGCAAGTGTTAAATTAAAAGATACTTTTAGTTTGATTATAACTACATCTCATGCCATTAGAAATCTTTACAATTCAAATTGTTTGCCAAAATTGCTTAAGTAATGTGCATTTTGTGGTTTTTATTAATTTCCTAAATCTCAATATTTATTTCCTAAATCTCAATATTCATTTGTGATTCTTATTAATTTCCTAAATCTTTTAAAAAAATTCTCACAAGTTCGTTTTTAGACAGCAAATCCATTTGGACCGACCGTATAATTATAACCTCGATTAATAGATAAATTTGGAAAAATAATACAGTCAAAAAATTATTACATTTCTAGATTAATTTACAGAAATATACTTAAAAGGAAAAGAAATTTTACATTTACACCTGTCTTTTAATGATTTTCAAATATACACCTCCTATTTGCTCAAATAGGGTTTAGGGTTTAAGGTTTAGTGATTAGGGTTTAGGGTTTAGGGTTTAGGAATTATGGTTTAGGGTTTAACGTTTAGGGTTTCTTTTAGTCTAGGGGTATAATGGTCTTTTTCATTAAAAAGGGAGGTGTAAAAATAAAATTTTTTCAAGCAGGGGTATTTTTGAAAAACAGACAATACAAAGGTGTATTTTTGTAAGTCTCCCTTCTAAATATGAAGATATGTGGCTAATTCTATCCTCGTCGTATTAATTAAAGACGTTGAAAAACTACATGAATTACATATTCTTGTGTTTGCCAATAATTCTAAAATTTTTATTTGACTTTTCAAAAATTTAATTCTATTATATTAATATTGCCATAATTAGTATAAATTGCTAATCTTCCTCACATTTAACTACACTATATATATCATCACATAGTAACTAACAAAACCATATTATACTATTTTGTAATAACCAATCCTTCTTGCTATAAATCTCTTCTTCATATTTCTCAATTAGAGAAAGAACAAGAACAAAAAAAAATGTCTAATCTTCATCTAATGATCACTCTAATCACTATTTTGATATCTTTACTTTCAAGCTTCACTAAATCTTCAGAGAGCATTAAAATTGTTCTACCCAAATCTCTCAACCTCACTCTCCTTACCGATCCATCGACCATCTTAGCCGCTTCTCACGATTACGGAAACATCACTACCGTGACTCCCGGGGGCGTTTTATGCCCCTCTTCCCCCGCGGAGATATCCCGTCTCCTTCGCTATGCTTCAGCGAAAAGAGACAGGATATTTCAAGTGGCGGCTCGAGGCCAAGCCCATTCTTTAAAAGGCCAAGCCTCGGTCTCTGGCGGAGTCATCATCAACATGACTTGTCTGGCCAGAGACGTGGTGGTTTCAAAAGACAATAAATATGCTGACGTGGCGGGCGGGACGTTATGGGTGGATGTGCTAAAGAAGACGACGATGAAAGGCGTTTCGCCGGTTTCTTGGACGGATTATTTGAAAGTAAGCGTCGGAGGAACATTGTCTAATGCTGGAATCGGTGGTCTAATGTTTAGAAATGGTCCTCAAATTAGTAACGTCCTTGAGTTAGACGTTATAAATGGTACGCAAACTCAAAAACTTTATCTTATGGTATTATTATTTTTATACAAAAAGATTTATATACTAATACAATAAATAATATAAAACGTGTCTATACGTCCCTAACCATTTTATTTCGTGACTAATCGTAGCAAAAATATCGGATTAGTTACAAAATAAAATAGCTACAAACGTAAAGTCACCAAATAGTTTCGAAATATGTCGGGGCTATATCATTTTTTCTACTACTTTTATAAGTTTTTTTTGGTGGTGGCATGTTTAGTGTTTTATATAGTTCAATACTAACAATTTTTGTACTACACGCAATGGAATCTTGGAAACATAAAATGCGTAACGCATCTAATTTAAGATGCATATTATATATATGTTATATGCACAATTGCTATTGTATATGGCGTGTGTGATTGTTATTTTTCTAATGTACATGCATGATGCATGTAAATGGAAACTTTTTGCCTTTTTTGGAAATTATCAAAAAAAATATATAAGCATTGCTCTTTAAAATTTGTGCTTAATTAATAAAATGGGTTTTTAATATGTATCAGGAAAAGGTGAAATGTTAGGATGCTCACCAAAGCTAAATCCAGAATTGTTCTATGGAGTTTTAGGAGGTTTAGGTCAATTCGGAATAATAACGAGAGCTAGAATCGCTTTGAACCATGCACCTACAAGGGTACGTATCATCCAATCTAACCTGTTATTTCGATTTATATATGATTTTAATCGAAAGATGTATAAAATATATTGTTAGTAGATTTGGGGGATACGAGATCAACTTGAATATATTAGGGTTTCTCCAATGTGACATAGATGTTATTGAAAAAATATATTGCAATGGAAACTTCTCAAAATGAATTTCTCGTTCTTTCAACTCTTCGTTTTTTAACTTCTCGTTCTTTAAAATCAAAAACATGTTGTTTAGCACGTGCTACCGAATATCGTGAAGTTATTTTATTAATTAGAAGATTAAAATCTAATGCATTTAGTTTAGTCAACATTCATGGAGTGTATTGGTGGCCAAGTTTGGATTTAGTAATCTCTTAATTGGCCACTAATATGGCTTAGTGTAATTTTGGATGTTACGGTAAATAATTGGTTACATAATTATTGAATAATGTTTTGACTAAAATATTTCGTGATTTTTACACTAAGAGACGTATGAATCACAACTCATGAAAAAAAATTCTTAGATATGTTAGCCGAAAAAGAAAATTAATTAGGTATATATAATTAATTTATGCACGAATTTGGAATTTAGTCAAACGTTTCATTTGCATTAATTTGAACAAAATCTATGCGTTGAATGAAAAAAAGATATGGATTTTTTTATTATTATAATGATCTATTATCCTAGGACTTATTATAGTCAATTTTTTTTTTATTATAGTCAAGCTTTTGATTAGGCAATATATCCACTTAGATTATGGATTCTATCTTATGAATTTTAATAGTTGATTAAGTTTTGAAAAGTTTAAAGACTACTAAAATTAATTTGGTCATAATATATAGCCATAACATTCTATTTTATGTTATCTATATATGATCGCTATAGTTGTATACGTTATTTCCAACTCAAAAACCGATAAGTGGACTGGTTCATATTTTTAATTATATACTATTTAAGATCCTTTTTAACTATCGATTTTTATCATTAATAATATATTGTCATGCGAATTTAAGAAAACTTGTGTATAATTGATTCACTCTAAGTACTAAAAATGTGTATATATTATGATAGTATCATCTTTTTTTCTTCTTCTTTTTTGGTTAAGTGCAGGCAAAATGGTTTAGGATGCTTTATAGTGACTTCAAAGCTTTTACAAAGGATCAAGAACGTTTGATATCAATGGACAAAGATATTGGAGTTGACTATTTGGAAGGTCAACTAATGTTATCAAATGGCATCATTGACACTTCTTTTTTCCCACCTTCGGATCAATCTAAAATCGTTGATTTAGTGAAGAAACATGGTATCATCTATGTTCTTGAAGTAGCTAAGTATTATGATGATCACACTCTTCCCATCATTGGTGAGGTACTAACACATACACACACTTACTTACACATTCATATATCATATATGATCACTATTGTCATTTGTTACATATGGCTAGGCATCACCTTGATCATATACTTGTTACATATGTCAACTAATGTTATCATAATCATCATCATAATAGGAATTCATATATAATTCTGACCATAGGCGGCTCTGAGGCCAAGCAAGGCAAGCATGCGCTTCTGGCTCTCGATTTTATAGAGAAAATTAGTTTAAAAACGGTCCTTTTTAAAAAAAAAACATAAACAAAATCGGTTCATTTTTTCTCTCTTGATTGATGCATTCATTAAATATGTGATTTTCAGTATCGGTCCTGGTTCAGACCAATCGATTTTGTTGATTTTGTAGGTGATTGACAAGTTAACTAAAACTCTAAGCTACTTGCCCGGGTTCATATCAATGCAAGATGTGTCCTACTTCGATTTCTTGAACCGTGTACAATCCGAAGCAGAGAAACTCAAATCATCGGGTTTGTGGGAAGTTCCTCATCCATGGCTTAACCTCTATGTCCCTAAATCTCAAATTATCGATTTCCATAACGGTGTTATCAAAAACATTCTTCTTAAGCAGAATACAACTTCAGGACTTGCTCTCTTCTATCCCACAAACCGGAACAAGTAAGCCTTTTATTCGCATTATTATCTTCAAGAACTAGTAAGTACTAAATGTTTGATAAAATGACATTTTGTTGTTGATTATTCATAGATGGGATAATCGTATGTCCGCGATGATACCGGATGAAGATGTTTTCTATGTAGTAGGACTACTACAATCAGCTACTCCGCAAAGTTGGCCAGAAGTTGAATCCGCTAACACGAAGATTGTAAGGTTTTGCAAAGAGTCCGGTATTAAGATTAAGCAATATCTAATGCATTACACCAAAAAGGAAGATTGGATTGAGCATTTTGGATCGAAATGGGACGATTTTTCGAAGAGGAAAGATCTTTTTGATCCTAAGAAATTGTTATCTCCAGGACAAGATATCTTTTGAGTAACTTAAGTTGATATTGTAATCGGAATATAAGTAACAAAATTAAGGTTTAAGGTAAGCCAAAAAAAACTACTCCCTCCTATTAGATTTTTTTGGAGTTTTCACAAATATTAAGAAAGAATTAATATTTAGTTATTAACAAAAATAAAACAATTAATACTCCCTCTGTATCACTTTAATTGATGTTTTAGGAAAAAAATTTTGTATCAAATTAGATGATGTTTTAGATTTTCAATACAAAATTAATTGTGTTTTTTACCTTTTAAACTATTTGTATTCTGCAAATTGTTTTATTATTGGTTGAAATATGTTTAAATAGATAATAAATTATGTTTTATTTTAGAAAACACAAAAATTAAATGTTTTCTTAATATGTGTGTAATATCCTTAAACATCAATTATTTTGATACAGAGTGAGTATTTAGTTATAGTTTTATGTACAAATATTTTCTCTAAGATTCCTAAAAGTTTACAAATTCTTATCATTAATTGATCAAAAGTTAATAAAATTCTAATCACCTATGTTTTTGTTTGTCTAAATATACATTTATAAAAATAAATTAAAGAACATCTTGAAATACCATTGAAATAAATTTTGTAATTTAGTTTCAAATATACCATTAATTTTTTAAAAAATATTATGAAGAAATGGTATGAATTTTTATTTAAAAATCGTATAGTTAACAATTTGAATATAAGTTTTGAGGATTTGAAATTTAGTTTTAACTTTGTGGTGCTTTTGAAAAAAATGAATAATATTTTGAAAAAAAACATGAAAGAGTAATTTTCTATATAATTTATCCACAGAAAACAACATTTAAATGGAAATAAAAAATTGATAAGAGGTAAGATTTAATTGAAAATAAAAATGTCTTCTTTTTTTCCTTAAAATTGTAATTTCCCCATAAAACTACAAAAATTTGTTACCCACAGAAGTTATATGTAAATTAAACTCGCACTTAAAATTACATGAGGAAAGAAGTAAACCGAATCCAATTCCACAGTAAACCGAAAAAATTCTCTAAACCAAAAGAAGAATATTAATTATACAAAACCGGAAATGTCTCTTGATCATGCTTCAACCACAGCGGCAGCAGCAACAACTAAACCTGATGCTTCATCATCTGTGTTCTCTGATGAAACCACAACACTCACTGAATCTTCTTCTTCAGATTCAGATTCTTTATCTTCAGCTTCATCTTCCATGAGTGTCTCATGAGCTCTTCTTGAATCGGTTCGTTCTGCCAAATCTCAAATCAGACCTCAATGAGAGTGGTATGTCCTTAAGTCTTAACTCTCATTAGTTGTCATGACTTGTTTCTGCCAAATCTTAATCAAAGATACAAGTAATGATACAATGTGATCCGAGTGTTTGAATTTCACCTCTTTCTTTGCAGCCTCGAGATACACCATATACAATTTCTCAGAGACGATTCGTCTCACTACCCCCTTTACACCACTTGGAACCACGAAACGCGAACACTTTTCAAATCAACAGTTACGTTAGCATTACTACCCTCGCAACTCGAAGGCTTATCGCAAAACTTGACAATACATTTCTTCACATCATCTTCCTCAATCTCTTTAATGATCATTGCAGAAGCCCAACCAGTTTCCATTCTACTTATCTTAGAACTCACTTCTACCATTGTTCCAGAAGTAAAGATGGATTCTTCAGTCAAACATCTCAACAGCTAACAGAAACAAAACTTACGATTCGATTTTACCTGCCTTTCCCGTGATGGTTCAACCCAATATTTATAACAAATCCAATCAAGATGAGGTCTCAAATGCTTTCTCTGGAACTCAACAATATTCAAAGAACACAAGAAACTTATCATCATCCTCAAATCTCTTTGATCACAAGACCACTCCACCAACCATTGATATCGACACGAGCTAGCAAATGGGTCGGATCCAATCATGTCTGTAAGGAAGAGGATTCTTAGAGCCATCCTTAAGCAATCGGACACAGAGTCTTTACATTTTTGACCCACTTCCTCGATAATGGCTTTGTACCAAACGAGTTCAGAGCCACGACGAACCTCGACTTCACTACCTAACCTCGTATATAGCTTTTGAAATTGATCCTTCTTGACCCTCATGCTCACTATCTTCAGAACAAAAACTCTAAAAATCCAAACTTTCCTCTTCTTCTATGGACCCTGAAATCGAAAGAGCTCTTTGACTAAACCACCGGCGTCGCCGCCGCCGACCTCGAAATATTTGGCCGCCGTTCGTTTGACAAAGTTGAGATCCACTGGTAATCCAACTTGCTTTTAGCTTCTTCCTTCTTCTTCTTCCTCAGATTCGATTCGGAGAAATACAGAAACGATGAAAAAAAAAAAAAAATCGAACACGTGTGGAACGCGGAACGGACACGTGTCAAGCAAACGGACCCCGTTTGAACGGGAAACGGACTCCGTTATACCATGATAACCGACATAAAACCGACCTCGATTTCCGTGCAAACCGCGTCTAAACCGAGTATAAACCGTGTATTTTAGACCGTATTTTTATACGGGCCTTTTAAAAAGTTCAAGCCCAACTAACATTTTGGGCCGGTCAAATTAAGCCCAAAAATCATACCAAAACTCAGAACTCGATTTTTTTTTTCAAATTAAGCCCAAAAATCAATCCAAGTGTAAGTGTACGAGAGTCTCTAGCTGAATCGGAGGGTCTCATTCATTCACACATGACAATTACAAAACGCACGTGCAAGTCACGAGCTAAGCAAGTACTTAAATTACATGAGGAAAATAAGTAAACCGAATCCAATTCCACATTAAACCGAAAAAATTCTCTAAACCAAAAGAAGAATATTATACAAAACCGGAAATGTCTCTTAATCATGCTTCAACCACAGCAGCAGCAGCAGCAACAACTAAACCTGATGCTTCATCATCTGTGTTCTCTGATGAAACCACAACACTCACTGAATCTTCTTCTTCAGATTCAGAGTCTTTATCCGCAGCTTCATCTTCCATGAGTGTCTCTTTGAGCTTGTTCATAAGCTCTTCTTGAATCGGTTCGTTCTGTCTCAGAAACTTCTTTAAAGCCTCTTTTCCATGGTAGTTCTTCCCGTTTAGATTGTAGAAGGTTCCGTTTTTCGCGATGAACTTATGCTTTATGCTCAGTTCGATTATCTCCGTGACCTTGCAGATTCCTTTCCCAAACTCTAGCTCAAACTGCGCTGTTCTAAACGGTGGTGCGAGTTTGTTCTTCACTATCTTTACAGCAACTTGACTTCCTGTTGTCTACACAAACATACAATCTCAAGTTTCAAACACAAGCAAATGCAGTTCGTATAAAAAGACGATTTTTGGTAAAGTTAACAACTTGAAACTCAAAATAAGCGAGCACGGTTTGTATACTTACCTCTTCGCCTTTCTTGATAAGCCCGACTCGCCTAATATTCAGACGCATAGAAGCGTAAAACTTCAAGGCATTTCCACCACATGTAACTTCTGTTGGACCTCCAAATCCTCCAAATGTAGATAGTTTTGCTCTCACCTAAATATTAAAAACATTGAGGCGAAAAGATAACATTCGTATAAGAGATTTACATTACACAAGAGCGGTAACTTATACACAAATCTCGTCTATGGAAGTTCTGTACCTGATTTATAAAGATCAGAAGTGTTTGCGATAACGATAAAGAGTGGCTCAATTTACGTAAAGCTTGGCTCATCAATCTGGCTTGCATAGCCATATGGGCATCACCCATCTCGCCTTCGAGTTCTCCTTTAGGCACAAGAGCAGCCACCTGCACAAACAGGAGTCAAATGAAACCGTGAGGACAGAACTATAAGGACACAAAGCAAGAGCATCATTATATTATTCATTTCCGTATAAATCACCTTACTTACACTGTCAACAACAATTACATCAACAGAACCACTTCGGATTAAAGTGTCAACAAGACTAAGGGCCTGTTCGCCACAATCAGGCTGTGATAGAAGCAGATTTTCTGTATTTACACCAATTGTCTTAGCAAACGACGAATCAAGAGCATGCTCAGCATCTACAAACACACAAGTTCCTGTATGAAAAGAACATTTTTTAGTATACACAAACCTTTCCAATACAATACGTTTCTTATAAACAACATAGCCAACGAGTTAAGAAAGACGTAATAACCTCCTTGTTTTTGTGCTTCCGCGATAACATGAAGTGCAAGTGTTGTTTTTCCAGATGCTTCAGGACCATATATCTCCACAACGCGTCCCTAACGAATAATACATTAAGGAGAACAATGAGAAGCTACCCAAATCCGAGACCGATATACTACAAGAATTTTTAAAGAGATACATTATCTTCTACATAGACCTCACTTCGAATCTAATGAACAAAGCTAAAAACATCGAAAATTAACCAATCTAAATAACACCGAAAGAGATATAAATACCTTAGGAAGGCCACCAACTCCCAATGCGACATCGAGAGCAAAAGAACCAGTAGAGTAAACCGGGACATCTCTAGGAGAAACAGCACGACCAAGCCACATAATCGAACCTTTACCAAAAGAACTCGTTATCTGATCAAGTGCTTGCTGAAGAGCAATCTCCTTTTTCGACATACCTTCTTCAGATGATCCATTTCCATCTGACTTAGATTTCTTTTTGGCTTCAAAACAATAACCAAAACACCCAAACAAAGGAAACAAAAAGGGTAAGCCTTTAATCAATTACAGTTAAAAATCCATTGATAAACACAAAGTTTAAAGCTTTGATTAACCTTTAGCAGCAAAACCACGAAGCTGAAACGAAGTACCAACCACATTTCTACTAAATACCTACAAAACCCATCAACAAGAGAAACGAATTCAAAAACAAAGAGACAACATTTTGAGATTCTTCTTATGAATATATCATCGACAGTAACAGAGTGTTCTGTTTCTCGCAATACCCATGTGAGAAAAGAGTGAGAAGATACCTCTGAAGAGAATAGAGAGCGTCTCAGTGAAGGAAAGTTTCGGAGAATCCTCGCCATTGAAAGGTAGACAAACCCAAAACGAAGCTAGTCTTATTACGGAAGAAAAACTGAAAATTTGAGTTACCCAGAAGAGAAACTCGAAGAAAGTAGAGAAGAAGAGAAGACCCAAAGGAGAAAGGAAGAGTTTTTTTAGGGTTTTAGGTTTTCGTTTCCCTCTTCTTTTGATCAGTTGTTTACAAGTCCGCACTCTGCAGAGAGGTTTTTGTCTTTTCATAGAGAAGCCCAAAAACTCGGTTTATGTTAACCCGATAAATTAGATTGATCGGTTAGTAAAAATTAAACGGTTTAAAATCCTTGGCATCAGTTTCGTGGGGTGGGCATTTCGGGTCGAGTTCGGATTTGGTTCTCTTTGGGTCCGGGTTTCGAATACTTGAAATTTAGTTTCGTTCGTTTCATTTCGGATTTAGTAACTTAAAGAAAATCTACGTATACCCAAAATGATTTCGAATTCGAGTATTTTTATGTTTTTCGAGTATTTTCATACTTTTCCGAGTTTTTTTGGATTTTTTTAAAAGTTTTCACATATTTTTTTCGTATTTCGGGTTGAAGTCCAGGATTTTAGAATTTTTTGAATATTTTAGAATTTGGGTTCAAATTTAGAGTTTATAGTTTAGAGTTTTTAGATTTTTCGGATATATGTTCGGATTCGATTCAGACAACCCTCAGATAACCCGTTCGTATATTTTAAAATTCGGTTCGGGTTCGGATGATTCGGATTTTTTTCCTTAGTCGTATAGACAGTTGCCCACAAATTTATAGGGTTTAAAAGTATAGAATTGTTTATTCTACGGTTTAAAATTTTTTGTTTATATAATAACACAAACGGATTTAAACCGGTTCTTAACAATGCAGAACCAAACCATATTATGATTGAGAATAAATAAAAGTTTAAATTTGACCAAAATGATGAAATATAAATTTTTGCTCCAAAACCAGTTTGACCACAAGACATTACAAATTGAAAAATCAGACACAAACCAAACCAAAGAACCAAACCACCAACCCAAAACTTAACATATCATTTTATATAAACCGGACCGGACCATGACTCTGCAAACTAAAAGAAACACAACCTTTGCTCAAGACCTGATGACTCTTCTTCTTCTTCTGCTTGCTTCTTTCTTCGCCGGAGAAGAAGATTCTTCACTGCTGCTTACACTCCGGTGGCCTCTCACCTTGTTGACCTTCCGCGGGTTGGCTTCTTCCAGATTTCTATTCATAGATAAAAGAGTAAACGTTAGCCAAAACCGTTCGAATTGTATCAACAACAAAGAGATTCTACTGTCAAAGATGAGTGATTGATTCAAACCTTGTGTCCAGCTGATGATGACTGCAACAAAACGAAAACGAAATCGCCAAAAATCAGTTTCAGAGGTTTATGTTTTATATAACAAAACAACTTATATGTTTGGTTCATACCTTCTTTCTGTTCTTTTTGCCTTGCTCTGCTTCTTCTTCCTCATCATCGTCCTCATCTTCGTCATCTTCATCCTCATCATCTTCCTCGTCTTCTTCATCATCGTCATCTTCGTCAATCTCATCATCGTCGTCATCCATCTCAAGATCATCTGCTTCCACAGCCTCACCAGTGAACCATGACACAGCATGCGAGATGATTTTGTCTTTAATTGTTGAACTACGGAATAAAACAGTGGAAAGGTTAAGATTCAATACACAAACTTAAATAAACAGAGTAGAGAACTGAAGACGAAATACAAAGGTACAGACCCGATATCGTAGTCGTGCTCCATTTGGCCTTGAAGTTCTTCAGCCTGTGCAATAAGAGATGATCAGATTAATATTTAACACAATCTAAAGCACTGACACGAGAAACTGAACTGATTCTGGAGATGGACATACCATTTCGTCATCGAGATCTTCATCATCCTCGGGAACTTGAGGTGGACTAAAGAAGTTGAAGAAACTCTCACAGTCCTCAGTTTTGGTGATCGGCTTTGTGTTTTTTGATCCCTTCTTTGGCTTCTTTTTTAGGATCTTTTGTGTCAAACATTTTCCAGGATACCACTCAATCTCCGTCCTGAACAATAGTTAATGACTCATAGAGCATCTTGTCTTAAGAAACAAAACGGAAAATATGATAAAGCAAAAGATTATACCCAATAGCCTTCTCGAGGATAGGTTCATCTTCATCAATCATGTGATATGTCTTGGTCAAGACGGTGTTCTTGAAGTAAGGGTTTTGATCAAAGTAAAACTCAAGCTTGAACCCTTTTGGTTCTTCAACCCTATTCCACTTGATATCTTTCAGATACTTGAGAGCCCCTTCATCTCGCTCGGTTATCTGAAACCATAGGGGGGAAAAGTATATTGAGATAAAGAAAATCGTCTTTTCGTAAACCAAAAAGAGTATCCTCCACAAAACGAACCTCCTCAGCGGTAATTTCATTGTTCTTCAATGCGATAAGCCAGAAATCCGGTACACCTTTCTCTGCGTAAAAACAGTTCATCATATCATTTGAAACCTGAATTCACCATCATCGAAAACTAAAAAACGAAAACCAGACTTCACTACAAGTAATCAATAACAAACCTTCAGCAGCTTTATCCTCTCCTTCTGCTTTTGCTTCTTCCGGCACACCTTCAACTTCAACCACTCCATTCACAATCTCATATCGCTACACGACATAAGTTATAATCAAGTATCGATATGAAAACAAGCAAAGAACAAACATCGATTCAAGTAAGTAGCAACCGATAACATTCAAATGATAACTCTCTAAAAGCTAAAAGAATCAAAAGGATCAATTTCAAACCTTGGTATACAAAGGCTGATATAACTTTTGATACTTAGCTTCTAAAGCAGCTCTCTCTTCAAAGAACTTTGCTTCCATTTCATCATATTGGTTCTACAAAATGGTAAAAATCAAATTTAGAACACTAATTCAAACTCAAAGAAGACAAGAGAGGTTAATGAATCAACAACACATGCCTGAATCTCTCTTAGAACCTCAACACGCTTCCTAACAATAGGAGACAAATTCTCAAGAACATCAGAGTGTTGTCCAGCTAAACTCTGTAACTTGTTCTACAACCAAAACACACACAACAATCAAATCAAAAATCAAGATACAGAGACAATCTTAAAAACCCAGAAAGTAAAAATCAAATCTTTTACAAACCTTGAGAATATTAACAAGACCTGTTCGATTCTCGTCGTTAAGAGCTATCAAAAGCAAAAACACAGACAAAGAAAAAAGTGAAGATTTTTTTTTGAATAAATCTTTGAAGAAAGACAAAGAGAAAAAAAATAAGCATACCGGCGGTGAGATCGGCCATGTTTAAGTTGTCTTTGTCGGAGCTCATGGTGGCAAAGAGGAAGAGAGAAGAATCAGGCGGAGGAAGAGGAAGAGGAAGATAAGAAGAAACCTTTATAAGAAAAACCCTAGAAGAGAGCAAAGAGAAGAAGAAGCAAAAGGGCTTCTTATATGATTAAACGACAATACTGAAAAATTAAAATGGGCACTTTTAATTTATTTATTAGACCCACCTAAGCGACAATATCTTTTTTTTTCTTTCTTCTTTCTTTTATATTTTTTTTTGTAATTCATTTATTATATATTTTAAGGTGAATTTGTGAAATACCAAAAAAAATTGATTAATTAAGTTTGTAGGTAATAGATTAGAGAGAGATAGGAAGAGAAAGTAGGAGAGAGAGGGGGATTTTGGTTATTTAGTAAAATAATGTTTTTTTTTTGGTTTATTCTTTATAATTTCCTTATATTTTAAGTACACACTATTTTTTAGAGCTGGAAAATGAGATGTATATTGGGGATAATTTCCAAAAGAAATAAATAAGAAATCTAGGTTTAACAGAAAAAAAAAATTAATTAAAAAAATTTGGTGACTTTTAATATCCAATTTTTGAATTTCTGTAAATTAATTTAAGCAAAGTAAATATTAGATGTTAATAGTGTTAAATTTTTAACAGTAAAATGCAATGTATTTTAATAACAAATTTTTAAAAATAAAGAAAATCAATACCTATACTAAATACTAAAAAAGAAAAATTCAGCCAAACTCCAAAATATTTATATAGTTAAATTGATAATGAAATGTAAAATGTATTATTTCACACTACAAAAAAACAACACTATTTTGATTCAAATATTTTTAAAAATATTTTGATTCAAAAACTTAAAAAATTTATTATCCATGAAACTAATTTAGGTAGAACTAATGAGCATAAAGGATCTTAAAAGTTTTAAAGATTTTTTCTATACAATGGAAGAGACAAATAAACATCTTAAGAACCATAGTTATTAACCACTTTGCTATGAATAAATCTCTCTCTCTCTGTCTCTTGTATCAAATCTCTAACTGTCAAAAAAAAAGACTTTTCTTCATAAGAATTATAGGCAACTTTTCATACTCTCAAAAGAGCTTAGAGGCAATCAACAAAAGCTAAGAGCTTTTCATGTATGAATCAGTCTGAGAGCTTTGCTTTCGATTCTCCGCGAGTAGTAGTCTCGTCTCTATTCGATTGTGGCGATATTGCAGTCTCATTGCCTGCATTGTTATTGATCCGTAAGCCATCAATGCCTTTGATTGCGGACTCATAGTTTGCGTTTTCACTTCCGCCACTGAATGGTTCACGACTACTCGAGTCCACAACTCGTCTTGATGATGATCCTTCTGATCGACCCAAGTGATGGACTCCCGGTAGCTGAGAAACCGACAAAATATTAATATTCCCGTTTGAGAAAAGGTATGCGAGAATTTTAAAAAGCATGACCAGAAACTTACTAGCATGTCCTTGGCAATTGCTGATTCGTTTACGTTCTTGTTCTTCTGCTTTGCCGTAAAATCCGGATTTGTTCTCTGATTTGAGACATCTATGGCACACAAACGCGCACTAAGTATGTAAGAAACTATGTGGCTGGATTTGCAACGATGAGTATCCAAAAAATGTACCTGGACGCTTCTCAGAATTGCCGACCACAGGGTTTAATCCCGAACTAGTTCCAACGCCGCCATCCTAATAACGAAACATCACATGATCTTGTGTTATTCATCTGTTTGTGTAATGGGCTCAAAAGTTCCAAGTATAGAGAGTGTACATGGGCACGAGGTGGAAGGTTTCCAGATTGTGATTGTTGATACTTGTATACCGTCCAGTCAAACACAAAATCAAACTGAAAACCTGGGAACATACAAGAGACAAATTAGCGAGGATTCACTTGGTTCCAACAGAAGCTTTCGTAACGAGTTTAAAAGCCTGAGAGATAAGATAAAATGAATGACCTTCACGGATAAAAAGGTTGCGGAATAGTCTCTTCAGATATGCATAGTCTGGCTTATCATCGAACCTAAGCGAGCGGCAGTAATGAAAGTAGGATGCAAACTCTGTTGGATGACCTCTGCATAACGCCTGAAAATACAGTGAAAGCAAAGCCATTGGTCTTCTACTATCTATAATTAACCTTCACTCGTATAATTTTTTGAAAGTACAACATATGAGAAGAACTTACTTCGATGGAAGTAGAAACCTTTTTTTCACTAATCTTATCGTATTTCTGTTTTTTGTTCCCAGCTTTCAGGCCTTGCCATGGTAGACTACAAACGAAAAGGATAGGACTTAACAGATGGATGAGGATACAAGAAAAAGGAAATTACGAAAGATAACTCAATGATTCTCACCTTCCCATGAGGAAGTACATGAGGATGTATCCAAGTGATTCTATATCATCCCTCCGACTTTGCTCTACCAATAATAGAATGTGCAGATGAACATAAGATTATTATAATAATAAGTACATGAAAGAGAGAATAGGATCCGCGATTATCAGGAGGGTTTGTAGAAAAGCAGTACCGATCCCTAGGTGAGTGTTCAAGCTGGCATATCTAGGAGTCCCAGTTAGATTTTTATTCTCCCTGAATAATAAGATGCATACATTAACAAACTCACTGTCGAAAAAAAAAATCTGAATCCGACATCCAATATGCTGAATCTCTGATATCAACACTTTGTTACCTGTATGGGATATGTCGATGTGTTGAACTGTCTCTGTATTTCTTAGCCAAGCCAAAGTCTATGATGTAGACCTAGAGAAAGAGAACCAAAAAGTCATACAACAGTGAGTTAGATCCCAAAATCAAACGAAAATTCTACGCGAGAGTTTATGGAATAAGAAAGATAACCTGATTTGCCCGCCTTCCCAAACCCATGAGAAAATTATCCGGCTTTATATCACGATGAAGATACGACTTCGAATGGATGAACTCGAGACGATTAATCTGAACATCAAGGTATAAACAAGTTTGATTCACCGTGAGTTGCATCAACAGTGAAAATGAATCAATCAAAAACCATATTACCATTTGATCAGCTAACATAAGAACCGTCTTCAAAGTAAATTTCCTATTGCAATAACTAAACAAATCTTCAAGACTTGGACCAAGCAAATCCATCACTAAGACATTATAATCCCCTTCGACGCCATACCATTTCATATTAGGAATCCCAGCTGCACAATTCCATCATTCACAACACGAAAAATGAATATATAATAACCGAAAACAACTATGATCGAACATTCGAAAAACAACATTTCATACTTCCACCCTGAAGAACCCTATATATCCTTGACTCATACGACAATTGCGGATGCGAAGTCTTCACGCTTTCCTGCACCAATACACAATAAGAGAATCATCTTCCCAAAACCCGATTCAATTTCTCCGAAAATCTCAAGCACTTACAAGCTTAATGGCGACTTCTTCGTTAGTCTGAACATCAGTTCCTGAAAAATCACAAGATCAATCAAAAACTGATGTAATCGAATCGAATCAACTTTGGTAACAACTTGACTAAGCAAATTTCGTAAAGAGAGAAACGAACCAAGATAAATCTCTCCGAAAGAGCCACTTCCGATTTTCCGGCCAAGTCGAAACTTACCTCCGATACGAGATTCCATCGAATAATCAATCAATCAAACAAACAAACACCGAACAATTCTAAAACCCTAAATCCTACGACCGGAGAGTGTAAGTACGACGATAATCACGGGCGATTAACGAGAAGTGGAGCAGATTCACGGAGAAGAGGAAGCGAATCTGAGTAGTATCTGGGAAATTAGAGAAGATTCCATGGAGTTTTGGTTAAGCAACGAAAGGGGAGAGAGAGGAAGAAGAAGAACCTGAGGCGTATTGCTTTAACCTTTCGTCTTTTTCATTTTTTTTTCTTTTTCTCTTATATTTTTCTTTCAATTTTCAAAGATCGAATTTTTTTTATTTTCTTTTATAAATTTCGTAAGGATTTTTTTTTTCTCCATAGCATATTCCCTAAATTTTCAAATTACATATATATCACAATATTTAACCTGCGAATAATAGTATTTAATCCGCATTATAGGTGAATTATATTTGATAATAAATTTTGTGATAATAGAATTTTTTTAAAAATATTTTAAATATATGAAGTTAACATTTTTAGAAAAATTAAGAATATCTATTGATATAATATAAAATTAGTATGACCATAACTATTGCCATATACTTTGACTATTATTGATAAGGAAAGTTGAATATAATCTTTTATATTTGTAAATGTGTGTTTTTTATTAACTTCCTCCTATTATTCTTCTTATATATTGCTATGTATATTGTACAATCTCTATCAATAATATCATCGCATTCATACTCAATATGGTATCAGAGCATGATTTATGCGGGTTCTTAGAGTGAGATTCTTAGGGTCGGTTAAGAGACGGTCTCTTTGTTTTTAACTAAAAAAAAACTAAGAACCGTCTCCTAAAGTTTTTATTTAAGAGACGGTTATTAGTTTTTTTTAAGAGACAGTCTCTTAGTTTTTAACTAAAAAAATTAAGAACCGTCTCTTAACCGACTCTAAGAACCCCACCCTAAAAGATCCGCATTAATGATGTTCTAAACACCTAAGGACTTTTTCTTTCTCTTCAAATCGGCTTCAGCCATGAACTCCTCTAAAAATCCCAATATTGTTGAAACAATCACCACACAAACACACATTCAAAACTTTCTTAGCATCAAAGTGTCAAAAGCCTTAAAGCTCACTACTACAAACTAATTGATGTGGAGCCTCCAAATTCCTGCTTTGCTTGATGATTACGGATTGGTGGGCCATATAAATGGTTTTGCCATTGTTCCATCTTTCACACTCAGTGTTAATGGTGAAGTCTCTCTCGATCTCATATATACATTTTGGAAACGACAAAATCAATTGATCTAGAGTGCTCATCTTGGATTCACTTTGTTACCGTAGAATCTATTGTCTCTCGTGCTTCTACGACATTGCAGGTCTAGCAAATACTCTCCTCAACTTATGCTAAGCCAAACAGAGGTCATATCAAGCAATTAAACTCAAATGAAATTCGCCATAACATAAAATGCCAATGAAGTTTGCCATGGAATTAGGTTTTGTGTGGATTTAATTTCAACATAACATGCCAATGAAGTTCACTCTAGCTTCATAGAAACTTGAGCTTATTTACTTTGTGGATTATATCATGGTATCAAAGCGAAAAATGCTCACCATAAGCGAAGACTTCATTCAGATCTTCACTCTTCTTTTAATCTATGTTGATGACATAATGATTGACAGAAATGTTGATGGTGGATTATAACTTTTCACGCTTAAAGATTTGGGAGAAGTACGTTACTTTCTTGGACCGGAGATTGCAAGAACAACAAAGAGGATTTCTATGTGTCAGAGAAAGTATACACTAAAGCTTCTTACTGATGCTGGTTTTCTCGGTTGTAAGCCATCATTTATGCCAATGGAGCTTCATCAAAAGTTGTCTTTACATGAAAGAGAATTATTGGAAGATGCAAAGGAGTATAAAAGATTGGTTGGTCGATTGATAATATAGTAATCAAAACTCACTTACCTACTCACACACTCATCTAATCTTCAATCTATAAGAATCATGTCAACATTTAGAGCATATATTATCTATTAATTATCATCATTACACAAATCACTATCACAAACTATATAAGAAATTTCAACACACACACATAAAATCATAACTAATTTGTAATCATTGTCATTTTTATATAAAAAAATGGGACAAACCCCAAAAGTTTTAATAACATTTTAAAACACATTAACTAATTAAGTAATTTGTTACATCTATCTTTTATCCATTTGAAGCTTTTTCTCAAAGAGCCTTTAAGTTTACCTTCAACAGTATAAGCTTTGTAACTCACAACTCTCTTCTTCCTTTGTAAATCTGGATCCACAAATCCCCATGAAGACGACGACGAAGAAGAAGAAGATGATCTTCCTTTTTTCGGTTTCGGTTCTTCGGATATTCGTTTTGGGTAATCAGTGTATGAAGTGCTATAAGACCTAAGATCTTGCATACCATTACCATTGAATGAATCTAGACCGTTGGATCTTTGGTTTGTAGAGTATTGTTGAATGTTTGATGTTCTCTCTTCACCATACGATCTAGATCTGAAGTCTTCCATGTTATAAGAAGAACAAGAAGAAGAAGTGGTGGTTTTGTAATAAAAATCGAAGAATGGCTCTTTGTTTTTGTTTTTAGTTTCTTTTACGAGAAGGAAAGAATCTTTTGTTTACTTTACTTTGTTTTATATATATAGAAATATATTTGGGAGATTTTTTCTTTGCTTTTTCAACATTTTAAAATCAAGAATGTAATTAATTTTATAAAATGTATAAAAGAGCAAATGAGTTTTTTGTAGTATATTATTTATCCATAATATATTTTTGTAATAATCAGTTTTTTAAATTTATGATTAAAGATTATTTCTATAACGGCATCATGTGAAACTTAAACATTTATATAAAATTAATATCATGTTATAAAACAATCGAATATTCTTGTAACTATCAAATAAAAAACGGTTTTTATGAATAGAAAATATAAATATCATTAACATTTTCTTAGTTTCGATTTTTAAAACGGATAAAACTAGCGTAACACTCGTATTCTTCTATATACTATTTGTTATGTAAACTTTATCATACATGTTTAAAATTTTGAACCATTTCAAATTAATATAAGCTATTGACAAAGAAAATTTCATTTTCTTCTGCATTATCATTTTCTTAATCAATATTTAAGACTATTATTAAAATAGCACCAAGTGAAAATATATAAATGAATAAAGTAATTATTTTTTTTTATTTCTTAGAAATAATAATTTGTTATGAAAGTCCATTATATTAGAATTGTCAATTATTTATAAAATTTATTTGTTAGTCACATATTCTAAAACTATTTTAATTTTCTTTTTAAAAATTATAATGGATTTAGTTTCAAAAGATATTTGTCTTTGTTAACATATGAGAAAATTCAGATAATATATGTTTTAAAATTTTTATATGAAATATATTAAGTACTTGGCTAATTTAATAAAGCTCACAAAACATCTAAATAAAAAATATTAACTAGAGAGAGTGCCAAGTCAACATGAGGCGCTGAGTCAGATGCAGCTGTCGCTGAGTCGGTGGAGAGTAAAATTTGACCAATACATCCACGTGACCATCACGTGATTCCTTTTTCTTAAAATACAAAAATAACTCATGTAAATGCTCATTTTGTTTTATTTTAAATGATCTTTAAGATAAATCTATGTAAATTAAACGGTTATTATATATCTCACGTGTTTCGCAAAAATTGTCATTCTCTGACATTTTTCACACAAATTAAAAAAACCGTTAAAAAGTCTTACATGTATTTCATTAATATTTAAAAAAAAAATCTCTTTCAAATTAATACATTAAAATAGTGATGATAAAACCAAAATTTTACTTATAAATTTACATCGAAAATATAAAACGACATTAAAAAAAAATAATGAAAAGAGTACTTTTTATACGATTTGTAGTCGCTAGCTATATGGTTTGCTTCATGTAACTTAAAATCTTGTCTCCTATGAGAGATACCACTTTAGATAAAAAGTAAATAGGCATCAAATAATGGGACCACAAATCATACAATCCCCCATACACTCATGACATTTGTCCTTTTCCAGTTTAGTATCTATTAGACTATTACAACTGCTAGATTTAGTATAAAAGTAAAACCCAAAGTAAAATCTAAGGTTTTAGAATTCGTTAGACGCTAGTCGAACGGGGAGATAGAATTTAGAGATCAATTAGAAAATTGGAGATTAAAAGGTTAACCGAAACTAATATTCGAATTATTTTGATATTTTTAATTTAATTAATTTTTATAAATACATGATAAACTTATAATTTTGAGTTTTAAATTTTTGGCTTGTTTAAGACAAAAATAACTAAAATTTTAGCGATTATAATTTACTTTTATTTGATTTTACAGGTCAATTTTAGTTAAAGATCTAATTCGATAAGTTAATTAGTGTAATAGTTGAAAAAATCGGATTTTCGGAATAAACGAATCCGACCGCCTAGCAAATAAGCGGGAGTGTAATAGACGGAAATTTTTAGAACAGAGGTAAAACCTAATAAACTTACCTTTTTGACCTTCCTTAAGGAGAAAAAAAAAAGGTAATAGGTAAAGCACTTGTGGTAGTTTTCCTCTGTATTTGGTAACAATTACAACATTTTTTTCACACCATAACAAAACCAAATCAAATTTTTCCTTTTCAAAATATATATTGTGGTTAAAGGCAAGGAAGAGAAGATCAAGATCAAGTGATGGAACCAAAAAAAAAAGAAAAAGAATCAAAACTAAAAAGGATTCATCTCTTTTAAAGTTTTTTAAAAACACTACCAAAATTTTTGCAGATAACCAAACTCTATTTTTCTTTTTGCCTTCTTCAATTGACAAATTTTGTTAAAAGACCATTCAGCATCAGACCAGACGCATATTTTAGGACATCGATCCTTTTCGGTTCATCAAGTCGTGGTAATAAAGTAGTACACTCATCGGTTGTCCGAAAATGCAGAAGGTGAACCAGAAGATCATGTTGCCTACCTAATCATCCCAATTCCAAACACACACATTCCATTTCAAATTTCAAACCTAAACCGCAAATTGAATAATCAAGTAGATATGATAACTATTCCGTCTTTAATATCTTTCGAGTTTAGAGAGCGTATACATACCATAGAGCCAAACCTTTCTTGTAGATAGTTTGTGATAAAGACCAAAGGCACCTACTCAAATATACATTTGATTTGGTCAGGAAATGAGACTAGGTGACAGATTTTTTAATGGAGTTTGTAAAATTTGAATGCGGAAGTTTTTTGGATTTGTTTTACCTGAAACATAATCCCAATGAAAGCCCATAACTTGAAGAGACGACAAGGGACTGCGATACATAACTGCAACGGAATTTATAAACACGAGATTTTAAGTAAGAACAATGATTCAATCATAAGTTTTTCTTTCATTAGCGAGTTCATGTGTTTAGAGACAGGAGAAGGTATACATACCTCATGAAAGATCGCAGAGACTAAAAAAGCAATTATAACAGCGGGCATCTGAAAAACATGAGTAGAGGGGGATAAAGATATAAATCAGAAGAAATAATCTCGATCATTGCAAATCACTGCTATATATACATATATATCTCACTCACTTTTGGTATTTTGTTGCGAAGACACGGGAAGTATATATGTCGAACCATCCATTTATGAACAGGCTATCAAGAAAAACAAGATTGCCATTAGCTCTCTTTCTTCTACTTTTATAGAAAAGAATGAGATGTTTTAGGATGAGAACCATACCATATTCCACATTCTCCAATACTGAGGAAGGAAGACAGTGAGTGAATACATGAATTTGGGTTAGTTAAGTGACTTCAAAAACGATGAGAATATCAAAAAAAATCATATGTTTTAAAAAAAAGATCAATAAATACTCACATCTCCCACACTTTTTGCATTCCACCAATCTTTGTAGAATTCACGATCCCCGAAGCAGAGGAGCTCTGCCAATATATTTAACCTGTGGACAAGAACAACGCAAATAGACTTTTGTTCATTGACTGAAACTACATATAATGTATGTTGTTCGTCATTGGAAATTATATCAAAAGAGAAGGGCTCACAACATACCAAAGGTGGAAGAAGCAGTAGAACATGCAGAGCCACACATATAAAATCGGAACTGAAAGCTTCAACACTCTTTCAACGGCGTATAGAAAGTCCCCTTTTAAAGGATGCTTTGAGTTCCTAACAATAGGATTTATATACTGCCAAAGTAGTACAAAAGAGCATGAAGTCAAGTAATGACAATGAAGAGCTGATCATTTTCACGAAAGGAAAAATAAGAAAGCAAGATGTCAGGAACGTACTTGTTCTATTATAAATCCCATGAATCCAGTGAATATAACCAATTTCGCAAATTGACGGGCCACCCAACCCTTCCTAATACATGGAGAGCGTGGATAGCTCGGCTACGAAAAAGCAAAGATGCAAGGTTTAGAAATGAAACTTTCGCAAGTGCAAGAATGTTTGATGCTATTAGCAGAAGAGGCATCTCATTACCTGATAACATAATGTGGGTGCAACCATGAAATACGCCAAGCTCTTCAAGCTAACGTAGTAGGAGACTTCAGGATTGGCCTAAAGTTTTATAACCGTATCTGGTCAAACTAGTAATAGAATGCAAGCGACTGATATCTACTCCTTTTATTATGTTACCTTATCAGCTGAATTGGCTAGGGTTCTTATGTCGTAATTAGTATGAGCGTACGAAACCAACTTCAGCCACACAATGCAAGTGAGAAGCATCAACGTGACACCTGATAAGAAGGCGGAATCACACCTTTCCATTTACAAGATCACCAAGTTAACACGAGTATCACAAAGCTGAGACCATAAACACTGCAACTTTAATTCTCACCTTAAGGTGACATAAACTGGATACAAGACCTCGGTCATGGTGATAATAATATGAAGAATTATCGCAACCTTCAGTATTATCAATAAAAAAAGTTATAAGTTCTACAAGATACGACTTCGTGCAGTAAACAAAACAAAAATAAGTAGTCGGAAGTTTTACTCACAGGTTCAGATATCCATTTCTTAAGTACTAATTTCTCGACCGTAAAGGCAGCCAAAGGAAAGATCGAAAGGGAGAGACTGCAACCGAAGAAATGGGAAACATCTGAATAGCTAAATTCATGACTATATGTCTTAGGAATGCAACATTTGGAGGAAAGAAAAAGTCTTTTACCAACACATGAAAAGCGGCCAATCTCGCAGCGATGTTGAACTAAACCAGAAGTCAGTTCTGATCAACCAACCATACTACATGATTCATGGCAACAACAAAAAGGTAAGGTTCTCTGATAAAGCTCTCTCAGCTACAAGTTGAAAGCAATAGGAGGAAGAAGTAACTAACCTTCATGAGATTTTCGATGATGAGTCTACTGTTTACAGCAACAAGAACTACTACACAGAGGTTGAATAATCCAGCATGGCTCTACAATGGCGAAACAATCAAAAACTCAAGTCATCATCAATCTCTAAAAAGCAAAAGCAGGTTGAGATATGAAGTCAATTCGAAACTCTCATCAACAAGCACCGAACTCAGAGAATTTTCAAGAGTAGAATCTGAGATCATACCTGTTTGAAGATTGCGTCGGAGCTTAACGGACTCTCTCTCGCTCTCCGATGAGCTGGAACCGACGGCCGATACGCATACCTTACATCGGCTCCTCCTCTTCCACCTGTTTCCCTAATTCCGGTATCTCCGCCGTTATCTCCGGCTAAATTCGCTGTTCCCTGAGCATCTTCAACAACGGAAACAATCCGATCCCTCACGTCGTTCGAAGCTCCAACATCATTTGACGGTGAAGCATCGGTACCGGAAGCGGAATCAGAGAGAAGTCCGTTAAAATCCGATCTGGATTTCCGTCGACGAAGCTTATTATCGAGATCCGTAAACTCTCCGCCACCGTTCTCCGCCGGCAAACTCACGCCTCCGGAATTCAAAATCGCCATTCAGAGACGTTTCAACAAAACAGTTTTCGAAGAGTAAAATCGAAAAAAGCATGCAGTAGAAGGAGATGAAGAAGAAGATGCCAAAGAAAAGCAGAATCTAATGAAGAGATTCACGAGAGAGAAGAGAGGAAGAAGAAGATGACAACAACAACGACGGTGAAGAAGAGAGGAAGATCAAATTGAAAAGCGGTGGGGACATTTTTTTTTTTTAATTAGTTTATTTTATATTATCATTTCTTCTTCATATCATAACATTTCTAACGAAAATACTAAGAAGTTTTAAAATAGCAAATTCTCTAAATTGTCATCATAAAAACAAAATATTTAGATACTATTATAAATCTTTTAAAACAAAAAATAAAGTTTTGAAAAGAAAATCTTAAAAATAGAAACTAAATTCTAAATCTAAAATACAAAATATTTACTGAAAATACTAAATCTAAAATATTTAAAATGAGTTATTGGTTTGTGTATTTTAATGCATTTGAAAATGCAAACGGAATTTATTGTTATTGGTTCTATGATTTTAAAATTCATATTCAAATCACGTGTTATTGGTTATATGATTTCTAAATTTTTATTTAAATCACGTATTATTTAAAAGAAATGTATAAAATGTAGGCAATAAATTAATCAAATTTCAATGGAAAATGGGTCGAGGAACTGTTAATGTCAGTGAAAACAAAATGACATGCATTGGTCTTCCTTCAAATCTCTATCTTTAACCCATAAAATGTCATGCATTTTGAAAAATAGTTAATCTTGAAAACTTAAATGTGTATTACTACAATGAAAAAACCTCAAATAATTTAAATGTGTAGAAATAATTTTGAATTAAATTTTTTAGATGTATTTATTTATTTTTATTTGATATTTTAATAAATGAGGAGATATTTGAAATAATTATGAGAAATTTTTTCTCCCACTTAAAGTGAGCATATTACTTAACCAAATAGAAATATAACTGAGAAAAATATTAGTAAAATTATTTATTATTTCAGAATTAAAATACAAAAATAAACAGTCTTTTGAGATTTTAAATAACAAAATTTCAAATTTGAAGATATACTATATAAAACTATAAAGTTATCCACACGACCGTGTTTAGTGGCGAGCGTTTTGAGAATTTAACCCTTCTCCGAGATCAGTTTTCCTTGGAAACAAAAAAGATGTACGTGTTGGAAGTTCGAGTTTGTGCTTTGGTTTACATGGTAGTCCAATAATAGACGATTTGACTATCTCCACTGTTAGTCGGTTAGACATTTAAACTCGGATTAGGATGGGCGGTATTCAATCCACTCATTAGCACAAAATGTTTTTTTATCAGCGTCTAATCGAATAGTCGATGGATTATAAAAAAAAACTACAAAGTTTGCAGATTTAAATATTGGTTGAAAATAAAAAAAAACTCAAAAAATGGGAATTTAAAGATTGGTTACTTGATTAGAGGTATTTTGTAAGTTCATTTTAACTAATGGCATATACATATAATCATTTCCATATAATTATTGATTAATTAATGGTTACGTGTTAGTCAATCTTAACTTTCATGTTTATAATATTTTAGCATCCCTGGTCAACTATGTTTAATTTTCTTTCTAAGTAACTCTTTTTAATCATTAAGCTACAAACACACCTAACGTACGAGATTAGACTAAACTGGTCAAATTCTATAGCAACAACTGAACAACAAACCGGCTCCACTGAACCGACTAATGGTGAAAATCAAACCGAACCGGACCAAAATCATGAAACTCATTTTCAGGAGGCAAAACAGAAGAAAAACGCAAAGGAAATGTCCTTTTAACTTCTTACCGTAATCCGGACTGATACAAAGCTATTGCATCCTGATTTGGATATGTGTTTACGGGTATCGAACCAAACCCGATAGATTAAGAGTTTCGCTATGAGCTGCTGCGGAATGTGGTGAGATGACTTCCAAATTGAGAGATGACATCAACAAGGCCTCCATAACCTCCCACAGCAACTACCTACAAACACACACGCGGTTGATATCAACGGTTAAACATCAAAGGTTCTACTCCAAAACGAGTAATACATTCATATAACGTAGCTTTCTCTCAAAACATGATAATGATCTAAGGCGATAAGCAATAATATTGCGTAAAGCACAAGGGGAGAAAATAAAAAACGTGTTGGCGAGAAAGGATAAAGAACATACTCCTGCTGGATGCAAGGAAACGGAAAATACTGAAGTAGGAGCACAGTGAATTTGAGAAAGCAAAGCTCCGTTTAAGTCGTAACGCCTTAGAAGTGGTTCAGTTCCTACAATCAAAATCTGATAGCGTGATGCTTGTTAGATAAGAGACAACAAACAAAACGTTTACGAAAGGAACTAAAACTATGTGTTGCTGATACGTGTTTCCAGTTTATAAAATCTAGCAAAGTTTAATCATTTCAGCTGTTTTGATGCCACATAAAACAAATCACATTGGCTGCCTCGTATGATTTAAAACTACATTATCTTGTTATGCTTACTTGCTTTTCATCAAACATCACATCCTGTACATGTGCAGGGGAGGATATTGTCGATACACATTCTGAGGCTGGGAGATTCCATAAAGCTAGATTTTTACCCTGTCCACAAACCTGGAAAAGGAGAATTATCATAGCAATAGTTACACACCCCTTCAAAGAAACAGCATGTTGTGGAAATACAATGAGATAATCCATCTTACCAACCAGCTTTCACTTCCATCGAGAGCCATCGAACTTATGCGAAAGCGGGACTTTTTATCCTGGGAACCAATTACTTTAATGCATTTCCCTGTTTTGCAATCTGGTTGACAAAACAAAAGGGAGCCCGTGAGCGTACAAAGCTAAGCCTAGACAATTAAACTAGAGTTTCAACAAAACTAAGGAGCATTGGATCTCTATTATCAACATGAAGACTCAAATGATTTTGCATAGTTCTATAACCACAAATGATCCAAACATAATACTTGAAAGTTAAGCAGGAAGGAAAACGGGCACGAGGAAGATACCCCAGATTCTTGCAGTCCCATCCTCTGAACCCGTTAAAATCTGGTGCAGGAAACTTAAAATAAGATGCAGACAAAAAATCCAAATGTGTAACTCAGATACAGATATTGATTGTGCACTTCTAATATATATGAAAACGCCGTTACCTGACTAGCAGAACGACGAGAAACTATACAGTGCAAATAGTCTGAATGCCCCTTGAAGGTCATTTTGATTTTACCACTCTCCTGAAATCGTCAGATACACATAAATGATCCTAGAAAGTATCATGTACTAATACAGCGGTGAACATTCACTATGATAAAATACATACCATGTCCCAACAATATGCATGAGAATCACCAGCCGCGGTAAATATACTTCCTGACTATGATAAAAGAAAAAACGAGAGATGCGAAAATGTTAATCTGTAACCAAGAAATAAGATCTAACTGAACATTTCAGGCGAAAAGCAACACTACGTCAAGTGAAACAACCAAACTATAAATAAAATTCCAACCTGAGGATCAACAGAAATCGCATTGATCTCAGGCATCGGAGAGAGAGCACCCCAAGGACCTCTATAAGAAAATGAAAAAACGAACGGTGACTACATGCATTAGAATCTAACCAAACTACTATGGATGCTGAAAGCTCGTAAAATGTAGCATTTGCACTCACAGAGATGATCATGTAAATGAAAACAAAACTCACTTGTGTTGTGGATTAGTCAATTCAAGCAATGGCTTCACATGATTCTCTGTAGAAAACTCACTAAGCTCTCAATCATCAAACACAAAAACAAGAATCATTTCATATGCGAATCACAAAAATGGCTACACACCTTGCAAATGAGAAGAAGACTCTGATAATTCATCAAATTCTCTCCATCTCCATCCTCGAACTCTACCATCATCGCCACAGCTAAAGAAAACCACATCAAAACAGCACCAATTTCTCAAATCAAGCTACGAATCATCAAATCAAACGAAGATCTGTTACAAAACTCAACCTGAGGAGCAAAGCATCTTCGTCTTCGCCATAGAATTTGACATCATAAGCTGGTCCTTCATGTGCCTTAATCACTCTCTCAGGTTCAGCCACCATAACGTCGTCGTGACTTCCTCTCGAGTAACCGAACATCACCGATTGGGACACAAGCGATTTCAGCGAGTGGAAAGCTATAGTTCCGTCGCTCGAGGCGACGACAAAGGCGTCTGGATTAGGGTGACTCGCCGGAGGAGCCCAGGCGGTTCGAAACACGGTGCGTGTATGTACCTCTCGTTCCTTGAGTATAGCTTCTCTATACTCGTCCTCATTCCAGTTTGTTGCGTCGCCGTACATCTTCTTGTTCTACTACTTTCGCCGGCAACCAACAATAGTGATGGTTACTTTGGAGGAGGTAAAGAAACTATAGCTGGACAAAAGATGCCGATCCAAACTGAAAAATAAGAAACCGAACCGAACCGAACCGAAAAGTTATAAATACCCGAACGGTTCTGGCATCAAAATGTTTCAAATATCCGAACCAACCGAAATCTGATATAGTATCCGAAATAGTCGAATTTTTTTAAATTTTATTATAATTTTTTATATTATTATATTGACATTTTCGATTTTCGGATAATTTGAAGTTTTTAGTTCTTTTCGGATAATTCAGTTCGAATTTTTCACGACCGTAATAGTACTCGATTTTAGTTTTTGATCATAATAGTATTTTTTACGGACAATTCGTATTTTCGAATATTTTTGGATTTTTCAATTTATTTTGGTTTGTTTCGGATTCACTTAAAATTCAAGAATCGATCTGGATCCGAGTAGATCCGATCCGAATCGGTCCAAAAATTCATCGAATCCGAAATGATTCCTAAATAGACATATCCGAAATATCTGAAACTCAAACTACCTGAACTAATCCGATCCGAGGATCCGAATGCTCATTGCTAAACAATCCCTAAACCGGCCGAGGAATATTTCTGTTAATTATACTTATAGTCCCTAAATTGGTTACATTCTTTGTATTTTGTCCATTAGGTTTTGTACTGTACAATAAAACCCTACATGCCTTTGGATGCTTAATGTAGTCCTGTAACTGCCAAGTTTTCCCCAACCTAGAAGTGCAACCACTCCTTCACAACTGCTACTATGGGTCCGTTACATCTTCGTTGTTAACTAAAATCGAACCGAGAACCAAAATATTTTAAATTTCACTAAGTAAAATCGAATTAGACTAAATTTTGGGTTGAATTTGAAAATCTCAGTTCGATTTAAAAATTTTGGTTCTATTAAAGAGAAATTGCATTCTGATTTTTTGATTTCCATGAGATCAATGAATCACTAAGGAAGATGCAACATTTTGTTACTGGTCGTCTTGTATCTAAGCTCTTAAGTCAGCATCGACCGATGTAGATGTTAACTTGCATATATCTGGTGATGATGAGTAGAACAAGTCATGTCCTACAATCCAATTGATGTAACGTATAAGCTTGAGGAGAGCCAAAGTACATACGTCCTTAATGACGATAATAGAACCATATAATAAGCAGCATTACAATTTTATTTATTTGGAGTTATTGATACCACGTAAAATTTTGCAATTAGTTTTAGTTACGTGCAAAAGAACATGAACAATGGAATGTGAATGGAGAATCAAATCATATCAACTATCACAAGTTCAAAACTATATATTTTACAACTAGTGCCAGAAGGTTCAAAATTTCCTACATTTACCATCTTTTTCGATTTACTTAATTTATCCCAAAGCTTTAGAAATATCATTTTTTATTTCTGTTTTTTAATCATTTATATATATATATATATATATATATGACTTATGTTTTGATTTACAAAAAAATATGGTTCGTTCTACTGGAATTCTCTTTGTTCTTTGTTTAGTAGTTGACTAAAATGTTGATTAATGCTTCTACAACAAAAGGTATAATGGTCGATTCCCATAAATACAATTGAAACAAATTTGTAGAAAATCTCCAACGCGATGCAAGTAAAGCAGTTCGTATTGTACAAAATTGTCTTTATAATTGTTTCTCATAATTTGTAATAGAAATAATAATCTAGAATAATTTTTTTATTCTCGTCTCTATTTGGAGGATCGTGAGTGTGTTCATATCATTTATAGAGATCTCTCTAGATATTGGAATCTAGCTTTCATATAAATCTAATATATATATATATATTCAATTCGTTTTCTGGTCAAATATAATACTATCTTTTAAAGTCCATTTTTTTCCGGTACAACAAATTATTCCATCAAAGCTAAGTGGTTGTAGTTAATTACTAGGTAGTATATTTGCTTCTCTTGGGTTATGTTTGAATGTAATTTATGTTATGTGCAAAATTCTTGCACTAGGAGACTCTACACTTTGATTTAGCTCTAGCTAAAAGTTAATCTAACTAATCACGTAAGTAGATAAGTATACACGCAAAAGAGCTTCTATTATATAAAAATATATGATATCATTATCTTGACATGCAATTAATTATATTTCTACTTCATGTTTACATTTGCCTTTAATATTTGAAAAAGTACAAACAATATCATTACATCTATAATATGGAAATATATATAGTTGTCAAGCACTTATGGTAAACTAATTGGTGAATCACTACAAGATTTTTCCAGGAAAAAACTATAAACGGAATTTTAATCATTTGAATAAATTTATTTTCGCATAAATGTTGATCTCTATTGATATATTTCTATCAATTTTCCATCTTTTTATTTGTTTCTATCATTTACACTTCGTAGATGGGAGTACTTATCTGAACATCATCAGTCTTAAGCATGTGGAATGAACATTGGTCTCAACTTTCAAAAATTTTGAAGTTAATATGAAACTGAGAACAAAATTTATGCATAAAGATTTCGACCTCAATCATAATAAAAATTTGTAGTCTCACAAATCTTAGAACTGACTATGCATCTCGAATATGTTGATAAATTTTGTTTAGCTTTTCTTAGACAAATTCCGAATAAGGTATCAAAATGTATGCAAGTTATGGCTTCAACTTCTGGTAAAAATGAATTTTAAATTTGTTGTTTTATTTATATATTGGACTAGTCATCTCCATCGATGACAAATGCAGGCTTAACTAATAAAGAGAGAGAGAGTCAGAAATGATTAATATAGTACTTAATTAGTTATAAATATGTCGTTCTCGTAAACGACCAGTTAATAATTAGTTTTTTAATAACTAATCATTTGGGTATATTCCTTTGTACCTAAGCATAAATTTTCACCAAAGAAAGACAAAACAAAACTATCGGTCAACTTTTGTGTTCATGTCAGAAACTGATTCGAAACATTTTACTCGGCCAAATCAAAATCAGCTCAATCATAATTTGCATATTTAGGCGATTGATTAGAATCATTAGATCCTAACAATGAGTTGATCATTTGCATTGATTCCTAATTTTTTTTATTAATTCAATAAAGATTGATTTTCGAAAACTTTTTTTTGTTTCACAAAAAATAGTGTTCTAGGTTTTCTATATAGTTTTCAAAAGATGATCTTAATAAGTTGTAAAATTTAGAAACTATTTGTTGGAAATATTTGAACTGATTAGATATTACTACGTCTTTTCACAAAAAGTGTCGTTTTAGATTTTAAAATTGATTTTCAATTGAAAATTTTATTATACTCTTTATCCGTACCTCATTTTCTGTGAATTTAATTCATAATCATCTAACCACTAATATATTAAATAAAGACAAATTAATATAATTATAAATTTTCTTAATATGTGAAATATTAATTGATAGTTATTAATAATAGACTGAACAATAAATATTTATTATGTTTTTAATCTCCGTGAAAACTCTATAAAATCAAATCTATTAAAAACGGAGGGTTATACATAGTTTATATATCGTTTCAAATGTATTATATACACCTTTTGTGATGCTTAAGAGGTTTTGAACCAAAACTCGCACCTTTTTCAGATAAGTCTAAAAGAAATAATTAGCAATTTTATATATTATTTCCGACTTCCCAAGTCTCAGGATTGATCCTACTCTTTTGAATATGGACATCATGCCTCGTCGATCAAAAATGGATTGTTACTCTGCATTGTATAGTTGCGACTTGCCACCACTTCAAGAGAATCAAGTAGCTTGACTAAGTTATGTTACTTTCAATTAATACCTATTTTTATTTCTTTTTAAAACCTTTAAATGTATATATAAATTACACGAATTAATTAATCAACGTATTTAGAATATGCACCTGAAAATAGAAATAAAAAAATCTCTACCTAAAACCCTATGAATAATATTATAGATAGAGGGACTTGGAATAATAAAGTTGCACACTAACAATAAATAGTAAATAATTGGCTGTTCGAAAATTTTGAAAAGTATTAAGTATTAATGAATAAATTAATAAACCTTTCAAAGGCCAACATCATGACTTCATCCCATCGATTACTTCCTCTGTTTGCTTTAATATTTCTATAAATTATTCTACAATAAAATATGTTTTATGGACTGCAAGATTTACATATTAAATATCTTAACCTATGAGTCTACTTCTAATTTTTTAATGTAGATATGCATTTTTAAAAGTTTTACACAAACATTTTGTAGAACTATCTTAAGATGCCAATCTTTTTTTTAGACTAGTTATATTTTTACTTTTAGAAATAATGAATTTATTGATTAACAAAAATAGAGGCAAGTTGAGATGGTCCCATAGCTCAATTTGGTTGGAGCGTTGGTCTTATGAGCCGAAGGTCGCGGGTTCAAATTTCACCGAACCAAATTGTGATGGTGTTTTAATGGTAAAGAGATTTGGAGACAGTGTAAACACATCCATTGTGTTTAATTTCTCTTGGAAACACTCTCGTCTCCACTTGGTCAGCAAAAATTGGTGTCACGCTTTAAAAAAATCGGAAAATAAAAAAGTAGACTAGTCAACGGCTACACCTATGCCCTAAAATTATATAAAAAAAATAATAGATGCAAACACAAAATAATTGCTATGAAAAGCATTCACTGAAAAAAAGAATCAAAGACAAGCCAAAATATATAAACATGAAATAAAAATTGTAATGTTATGTGTCTCCACTTGTTTAATCGAAAATGATGTTACGCTTTAAAAAATTAAAGAAATAGACTAGTCGACAGCTACTCATACTCTAGAGTTACGAAAAAAGAAGATGTAAACATGAAATAATTGCTATTAAAAAAACATTCCCCGAAAAAAGGTCAAACATAAGCCAAATATATAAACATGAAATAAAATTTTGTAAAGCTATGTGTCAACCAATGAGATACTACAACTATTCCAGATAGATTGCTTAAGAACAATGATCATATAATCTTTGATTTTGATTTATTTACTTCCACTTGGTTGAAAACTATCCATTTATATATATTGTGACATCAATACAATATAGTCATGATCAAAGATAATCATCTCTGCAACATTTTTGTAAAACAACAAAATATATTTTTGGTTATTTTGCCTAAGTAAATAGGTTTTTAGATGGTGGTAATGTTGACACAAAAGGGTCGAGAAATGAACGGTGGTGGAGGTGGTTTAAGGCCTGAGGAGGGTAAGTTGTTTGTGGCGGTGGCCGTGAAAGGTATCATCGGAGATAGTACGGGCGGCGCAGGAAGCCGCCGTGCGGTACGGTGGGCGGTTGATAATCTATTACCTAAGGCTGATCGGTTTGTGATGATTCATGTTATTCCCACCATTACTACTATTCCTACCCCTAGTAAGTCTCTTCTTCTCATTCAAAACATTAGTTTCACACATTTCTTGTTTTTGTTTTTATTTTTATTTTTATTTTCTCCACACGAATTAAAAGAACTAAAAATATATAAACAAAAAATTAAGAATATATAAGACAAAAGAGAAAAATAAATCTCATCATTTGTAATAGAAATAATAACTAAGACGATGAAAAAATGTTTTGTTGTTGTTTTGCACCAAATTAAACCTATTGAGCCATGAGGTCAAAAATGCGAAATGGTTTTTTTTTTAATACATTTTTGTGATTAAACTTAAATGATATGGGGATAGTATTCAATAAAACATTTGAATGATTTTAGTTTTTATTTTTAGACGATTTCAAGTGTATTTTAAAACATTGTTACGATTTGTTTTTAAAATGTCCATAAGTATTACTTAATTTGAGAGATTTAAAACATTTTCATGAACAACCGAGACTCATTTGGTTCAGTGGCAAAGACCCTGGTGATGAGTACTCAGGCGTCTGGAGTTCGACTCCACCAAGTCGCGATGTCCCGCGTCGTAGGGTTTGACTATAGATCGGGCTTTGTCGATCCATCCGTGTAAAAAAAAAACACTTTCATGAACATATAACATGAGAATTGTCACAATAAATAACGCTAATATTTCCAAATAATGTATGAATATGCCCTTCTAAATAATGTTTTAACATTTGATTCAATGTGATTTTGGTTGTGGATCAACTATATATATTAAGTTCACAACAATCAATTTTTTCTGCGATGAATGATGACGGTTGTTTGCAGCCGGAGGGAGACTACCAGTGGAGGAAGTGGAGGAGAGACTTGTAGAAATGTATGTGAGAGATGTGAAAAAAGAATTTGAAACAGTCTTTGTTCCCTTCTTGAAAATGTGCAAGACTACTAGTGCCAAAGTAAGTTAATTACTTTTTTCACTCCAAATTTATGAAACTTAAAAAGTTTCAGGGCCAAATTGCAAATTCCCTAAACTCCTAAACCTTTAGTGTGAGGTAGAGACTTTGTTGCTAGAGTATGATGATCCAGCAAAAGCACTTCTAAGATTCATTTACACATCAGGAGTTAACAGTTTGGTTATGGGATCCTTCTCTACAAACATATTCACAAGGTACATTATAGTATTTATATCTCGGTTTGGTTAATTTTGCTCGGTTATTGACGCTAACCGGTCGGTTTATTTTGGTTTAGGAGAGCTAAAGGTGAAGGAGTACCATTAACTGTGTTGAAATATGCTCCAGAAACATGTGAAGTATACATTGTGTGTAGAGATAGAATCACTACAAAATCTATGGATCCATTACTCATTGGAGGTAAAAAAACTTTAAAAACATATATCTAATTTCATTCGAAAAAGCCGAAAAATGATACTCCAGCCTTTACGAGTTTCAATGCAAAAATTTAAAGTTATTTGAATTTTTTTTGACCCTTTATAGCTTTTTCAACGAGATAAATTGTATAAAAATTCATAGAAAACTTCTGTTTAACCGCGTTTAACGGTCTAATTATCAGAGCTGTGCACAAGTCCAAACGAAGCATCGACTGCCCGCGGCTACCGGAAAGTTGGTGCAGCTAGCTTCCACACTGTGCAATCTCAAACATCATCAGATCTTCAAGATTCCATAGGTAAGTTATACAAATATCTAATAGGGATTCTGATATAGAAATGATATGGTTAAATGCATAGTTTCAAATTATAACAAACAATTATTTTGCATAAATATATAATTTGATAATGCTTAATATATAAACTATGATCTATATACAATGGAAGTTAAAGATTGTTCTCATTCTTTTGGGTGTTGAAGAGCCAAGCAAAAGGAGGTCTTCATCGGTTAAAGAATTGAGATTAGATGCACTAAGCCTAGCTTCTACTAAACCGAAAAAGCCTCAAAGTAGTAGGACTTCAAGTGCAACACCTTTGGAGATTGTAAGGCGGCGCGGTGGATCAGATATTCCACAGCTAAATTACTCGGATTTTGTTCAAACATGTACCGAACGCAAGTCGAATCTTGAGATCATTGTTAAGGATCAGAGAGACTCTGATTCGCAACCCGCAACATCTAAATACTCCAACAAGGTTATGGTACAATCTTCTTGTCCCGAACCACCCCAATCGAATCTTGAGATTGTTGTGAAGCAGAGAGACCTTGATTCGCCATCCGCGACATCTAAAAAGTCCGAGAAGGTTATGGTACAATCTTCTTGTACCGAACCACCTCAATCAAATCTTGAGAACATCATTAAGGAACAGAGAGACTCTAATTCGCCACCCGCGACATCTAAAACATCAAAGAAGGTAATTACATTACTCTCATCTTTGCTTTTTCCTTTCTACATAACCAGGAGGTTCGGATCGTGAGCCCTTAATCCCCAAAGGTAAGGTCAGTCCAGGTAAGATACTCGCTTTTGACGAGCTAACCCCTCCCAACACAACTTGAACCGATGACCTCCTTATTAATTCAGGGAACTTTTTACGAGTGGACCAACTCGGAACGATCATCTTTGTGTTGCAATAATGGTAAAAAGAACATAGTAAGAATTAAAGAGGAGGTCATGGGTTCGAACTGCGTTGGGAGGGAGTTGGCTCGCTGGAGACCAATATCTTACATAGTCTGACCCGTCTTGGGGGATTAGAGTCTACGGGCTCTGAACCTCCTGATCAACAAAAAAAAAAACAGAGTAACTGAAACACTTCTTGTTTGGTTGAATAGGTAGAGATTGAAGCAGAGGTTGAGCGTTTAAAGAAGGAGTTACAAAGTACAGTGGTGAAATACAAACAAGCTTGTGAAGAGCTTTACTCAACACAAAACAAGGTAAAACAATATGCATTCGACGATTTCGAAAATGGCAAATCATTTCGGTTGCTTGTTCTGCAAGTAAAAGTGTTTTTCTTTAGGTTCAAGAGTTATCATCAGAATGGGTGAAAGACGCTAGAAAAGTGAACAATGCAGTGGAGAAAGAAGAGTTACAGAGAAAAGCCGCGGCGCTAGAAAGAGAACGGCACATGAAAGCGATTAAAGAGGTAGAAGCGGCGAAAGCATTGCTTGCTAGAGAGTATTGTCAAAGACAAATCGCGGAAGTGAATGCTTTAAAGACTTACTTGGAGAAGAAGAAAGTGATTGATCAGCTTCTAGGAACTGATCATCGGTATAGGAAATACACCGTTGAAGAGATAGTTATAGCCACCGAAGGATTCTCGCCGGAAAAAGTGATCGGAGAAGGCGGTTACGGAAAAGTTTATCGGTGTAGTCTTGATAGTACTCCGGTTGCTGTTAAGGTTGTTCGGCTAGATACACCAGAGAAGAAACAAGAGTTCTTGAAAGAGGTAAATAATTTTTTTTAAAAAATCTTAAAAATTGATCCAAAAAAAAATCTTAAAAATATTTAAATAAGTTATTATCTCAAAAATATGGTTAATAATTTTTGGCAAAATATTACTAAAAAGCATTATTTTTCCAAAATTACTACAAAGAACAAAAATAATTTTGAAGGGTTTAGAAGTTAAAATTTTGAAGGATTTCAATTTTTTATTTAAGGTTTAGTTCATAATTCTAAAGATTTATGGTTTTATCTTTTTTTTTAAAAAAAATTGGTATTTTTGAGAATTGCCATAAAATTAGAATTAAAATTTTGGTCTGAGTTTAGTATTTTAGGTTGATTGTTTAGTTTTAAAGATTTAGGATTTAAGTTTTGATTTAAGGTTATGGTTTAGTTTCAGTTTTGTAATAATTTTTTAAAAAATTTTGGTATTTCTTAGAATTTCCATAAAATCCAGACTTCTTATTAAAACTTTGGTATAGTTTTATATATTTTTTAGGAATTTCTCCTATGTTTAATGATGGGGCTTTGGTTAAGCTTTTGGTTTTCGGTTTGGCTTGGTATTACAATTCTATAGGTTGAGGTTCTAAGCCAACTTCGACATCCACATGTGGTTCTTCTCCTCGGAGCTTGTCCGGAGAATGGTTGTCTTGTTTATGAGTATTTGGAAAATGGAAGCCTCGAGGAATACATCTTTCACCTAAAAAATAAACCGCCTTTGCCTTGGTTTATCCGGTTTAGGGTACTTTTCGAGGTAGCTTGCGGTTTAGCCTTCTTACACAGCTCTAAACCGGAACCAATTGTTCACCGCGACCTAAAACCGGGAAACATTTTGCTAAACCGGAACTACGTCAGCAAAATCGCCGACGTCGGTTTAGCCAAGCTGGTTACAGACGTTGCACCGGATAACGTCACAATGTACCGGCATTCAGTTCTTGCCGGTACATTGCATTACATTGATCCGGAATACCATCGAACCGGAACAATTAGACCGAAATCGGATCTTTACGCGTTCGGGATAACCATTCTTCAGCTGCTGACCGCCCGCCAGCCGAGCGGACTTGTACACGCGGTCGAAAATGCGGTAAATAAAGGAACATTAGCCGAAATGCTAGACAAATCGGTAGCCGATTGGCCGTTGGCGGAAACCGAGGAATTGGCGCGGATCGGTTTAAAATGTGCGGAATTTCGATGTCGAGATAGACCGGATCTCAAAGGAGAGGTTATACCGGTTTTGAAACGGCTTGTGGAGACTGCTAACTCCAAGATAAAGAAAGAACGAAGCAATTTGCGTGCACCAAGTCATTACTTTTGTCCCATCTTACGAGTGAGTAAAAAAAAATCTTACCCGGTTCGGTACATAAATTTTGATAACCAAAAGTTTAAACCGGTTTTGATTTTTTTAAACAAAACAGGAGATTATGGAGGAGCCAGAGATTGCAGCTGATGGATTCACGTACGAGAAGAAAGCAATTTTAGCATGGCTTGAGAAACATAACATTTCACCAGTGACTAGACAAAAACTAGACCACTTTAAACTTACACCGAACCATACACTCCGGTCTGCGATTCGAGATTGGAAATCAAGAGTCCGGTTTTCTAATGCCATTGTTAATATAACCGATTAAGTTTCTCATTTGTGAATTTTTCCTACAAATTTTTATTTCGAGTTGCACTATTTTTTAAGTTATATGTGCATGTAAATATATGGTTTTGTAAAATTTTATGTGATGGACAAAAAAATAAGGAAGAGTTATGTGGTTTGGTTAGTTTTGTAAACCCACATGGATGGTAAATGTATAACATTGTTGTATATTACTTGGCTAAAATTATAGAATGAAAGTATACCCGTTTGAGGAAATTTTATTATATAAAGGTGAACGAGTTTAACATGAACGCATGAAATGTAAATCATAAAATTTTAACGGCGTATAGGCCATAGAATCAGTGTGGCTATAAAAGAAAGTTTGTAGGGAGACACAAAAAATATTTATAACTTTTCCTCATGAATTTATTGATTTATATTAAATATTATAATTTAAACTTTTTATTTTGATTAATTGATTACAACTAGACAAAGATGTCTTCTCACATATTAGAAAGTTAAATTTAAAAAAAAAACGGTGTAGTTTTCCAATTTTAAAATATAAATATAGTATTTTTCAAAAATTCCTTTTCTTTATACGTAGAATATAATTTATGCTAAAGTTTCTTTAATGGTAAATGGACATCGTTTCTATTTTATAACAATTAATTTATTAAAACTTCATATACGGCCTAAATAAGTGGACTAACCGCTATAAAATCTCTATAATCTAAAGAAACGGAGACAATAAATGTTTCAAACCTCTTTGACCATCATCCTATATTAGTGAACGATGCAACTATGCATTAAAACTAGATTTTCATTTTTTTGAATTNTTTTTTGGTAAATGCTCTATATACTGAAGTTTATACTCTTTAGTGTTGTTTAAAAATTTCTATCCACATTCTACGTTTATAATAATGTATGCTAAACTTTCTTCCATGTACATGGGCACCATTTCTAATTTTTTAGCAATTAATTTACCAAAACATCATATACTGCCAAAATAAGTGGACTAACCGTTTTAATATCCCTTTTATCTAAAGAAACGGAGACCACAAAGGTTCCAAACAACTTTGACCATCATCCTATGTCAGTGAACGATGCAATTATTCATTAAAACAAGATTTTCATATTTTTTGAATTTTTCTCAAAATCAGT